>ML793862.1:408759-421777 GCA_009831015.1 Picea engelmannii | reverse complement strand
TGTGTATTCGTATTCAATGCTGATAACCAGTAGTATATATATTGTTGAAGCACCTTGGTATATATGTCTAGATATATCTGAGAATATATATACCACCAGCTGTGGAACAGACTGTTTATTCTTGGCCAAACATGAATGACAATAAACTTGTATCAAAGGTTATGATAAATTTAAGTTGAATGTGTAAAAAAAAATTATATATTAATCACTAAGTTTTATGTATATTAGAATTTTGTTGTTAAAGGTTTTGTTTCATTTTAAATGGAGACATATTCTAAAATTCATTAGAATTTTATATTATTGTGAATTTTATCTTTTCAATTTAAAAAAGATTATTATAAGTTTACATTACTCCATCATTATATAAATATATATATAATTTTATTAATAAAAACTAAATAATTTGTATTATAGAATGTTTTCAAAGTTCAAACTCTTTGTATACATTTCAAACGACATACAAAGTTTATATATATATATATATATATATATATATAATTTCTCAGTTTTTTTTATTATAATGTAATTTATAAAAAATATATAAGATAATTATAAGTTTAAAAAATATAAGTTAATGAAAAGTATGATGGTTATAATAGTGTGTAGTGACTCTTGTCCTATTTCCATATCTTCTATCTTATGGATCATTGTATCCTCATCTTTGTGCTCCCTTGTCATCATTGTATTCTCATCTTTGTGCTCCCCTTGTCTTCATAGCTCTTGATTGGAAGTCACAGATTGTGTGTCTTTCTTCAAATTATCTACCAGACATTTTAAGAAGTTACATTTTGCCTCAAGAATGCCCAACTGCTAGACCAAGGTGCCCATAAGCTCTACAATTTGAGAGATACATTGTTGCTCATATTCATGAAACTTGGAGATAAGAGAGAGAATGGATGCTCTATTCCTCCTAAGTTATTGTAAATCATGATGGTCCATGGTGTTTGATCCTCCTTTAGTTTGATAAAGAGAGAGTTGACGCTTGAAAATGCAACAGACCAACAAGCCTAATTTGAAATATAATTGATGAGGGTCAACACAACATTTAAGGGGATTTCCCCAATACTCATATTGGTGAGGCTCTAAGAAACAACATTCACAACCTGTGAATGGAGTTAAAATATTTTCACTCCCTACTTGAATGCCCAATAAACCCCTCCCCAAATACTTAAAGACACTCCCAGAAACATGCATTGATTGTTATATTAACAACCAATTCTTATTTATAGTCTAATTTCAATAAATAGAAGGTAAACAAAGAGTAAAAAATGTCAACTATTGCCTTGACTACCAGGAATAAATTATGGCGGAAACCAATTAAATAGAGTTGTCCACAACTAGAGAGTAGAGAAAATATCTTTGAAGTCATGATTTATATACCCAGTATTCCCTTCCTCAGATATTCAATCTCAAAATAAACTGATGAAGACCTGTGACAACTATTGTGCAAGTTACTAACTCCAATGCACTATCCAGACCCGACAAAAGAAGAGAAGACAAAAGGGAAATATAACTAACCACCAAATTGAGATTGAAGGAATATTTTGAATGATGTCGTAATGAGCAAATTTTCTCGCCTTCCTCACACCATGCAAAGGTTCGAATTGTCCATTATCCCACCTTGCCCTAGGGTAAATTAAACATATGCCTTCATTACCCATCGTTCCCATAATCTCTTGAACATGTGCAAGGGAGCCTTGGGCCTCATCATTTTTATTGCATTGCCTTGATAGAAGGGTTGGTATGTGAGGTACATGTATTCCTAGGGGCATATTAAGGTATGGTTTGGATGGTTAATTAGCCATTAACCCAAAGCGCCCCTATTTTTAGTTTTGTTGCCTTGTTGGCAAACGAGTTAGCTTAGCGATTATGACTCCTTAAGACTTGATAAAAGGAGGTTTATGGATTCTAGTAGCCTCATGTTGAGCTCAAACCAGGAAGGAGGTGGCGATTATGACTCCTTAAGACTTGATAAAAGGAGATTTCTTGGATTCGTGTAGCCTCATGTTGAGCTCAAACTAGGATGGATTTGAGTCTTTAATAAGCTAGAAAAAAGTTCTTTTGCATCAACTTGATAATTATACTAGGATTGCCCACTACTGTCACCTACCCCTGCGGCGTAATAGGTTTTTCGCCTTTTCTCGAGGTACAGAATCCCCGAAACCCTATGAAGGTTAGCACAGGCTGCAGACGCCACCTCTCCCTCGACAGAGTCTCTGCGCAACCTCCCGGTCTTAAGGATCGTTCAGTTTCTTTTATGAGCCGAAACGGCTTCTTTTGATTCCCAGCTGGAATCTCCTTTCAATCGATCCACAGGTCCTTTCGGAAGCTCCCCTGTGCGAGCAGCACTAGGCGCGAGCTCCACCCTCTCCGAGCGACCACAGCGCTATGATCGAGGCTTAACCCCAAAAGTTACTTGTCACAACTCACAATCTCGCGAGTTCGCGAGTCAAAACTCCTAACTCTTCCTTCCCAATCTCACGATATCCGAGATCACGAAATGGGTATAGCTTCCTTTTGTCAGCGTCCTCTGCGCGTGACCGCCGGCTAGGCTAAATGCTAGCTCCTCTCGCTATTCACCGCTTCGTGAGTTCAACGGTTGAACTCTCGTTCCTTCCTTATGCGATCCTTTGAGACTTTAAAGTCAGCGAAGGTTGACCTTCCTTTTGCACTTCTCGCAACTCACCACTTTGCGAGTTGTAGAGTCGAATCTTGGCACCTTCCCTTCACCAACCCCCGAGAAGCGATATTTATTTTCCCTCTCGCGTTCTCGCTACTCGTGACTTCGCAAGTCCAAGGGTTGAGCTCTCATGCTCTTATCCCGCGAATCACCAAGACACGAGAAGTCAACGGAGCGTTGACTCCCTTCTCTAGGTGATGCGTGTCCACCCGTCAATCACGCGGGCCCCACCTTGAAGTTTGTTCTCTCATGCTCGGCTCTCGGCATTTCGCTACTCGTGAAGTCATAAATGACTCCTTTCAACCTCCGAACCCCCGAACATGTGATAGGCGATGGGGTTTCTAATCCAATGGTCCTCCCGTTCTCTGGATCCAACGGTTGTCTCTGCTCCTCGCGACTTCGCTACTCGCGACTTGGAGCACCCAACCTTTGGGCTCTTACCTTGCGAACCTCCGAGTTCGCGATATCCCTTGATCTCTACCACCTTTCCTCCTCGGATGGACGGTCTTGATCATCTCGCGACTTTGATACTCGCGAGGTCAAGAGACTTCCTCCTCTGAATCCCCGATAGAGAGGATCTCGCGACACGTGTCCTCCTTCCAACAGACAGCTCAGATTCTTTCGCGACCTCGCCACTCGCAAAATCTATCCGCTCACCTTGGTGAGTTTCGATGCCCGAGTCTCCGAAGTAGATGATCTCGCGACACACGTCCTCCCGTAGACGGATGGCTCCGATCCTTTTGCAAATTTGGAACTTCTGTTGTTGAGTGTCCAGACCTTCATCCTTCGGACTCCCGAACTTCAAAATCGTCGATATCCCGATACGACCCCTTCGGGACTTTCGCTCTACTGCTCTTCGTGTGGGGTTTTAAACCCCCTGCAACTCTTGACAGATCCAACGGTTGTCGGGTTTTCTAACTAAGATCTGACGGCTTAGATCTGTCCCACGCTATTCCCTCTCCCATTGCTCCCTGGACGTGGAAAAACCAACGGTCCAGATACTCTCACAGACCTTGGGGATCTACGGTCCCGATTCCTTCGCTACTCACGAAGATAAAGGAAAAAGGGATTAAGGAATTTAACGCCCTTGTGTATTCCTCCAATCTAACGATCGTGAATGACCGCAGATCTTCCGATAGGATCTCATCCGTCGATCGATACTTATTCTTCGAATCTGTTATCACTCCAAGAAACTCCTTAGGGTTGTAGACTAAGGATGCTTGGTAACATAGAAATAATAGTTTTTATGTGTTTGGTACAATGGGGTCTTTAATGATCTATGTAAGAAACAACTCATCACACATCTAAAGATACAGTGCTTTCAGGAAACAATAATCAGATCAAGTAATTGAAATGAGAGGATGGAGAACACTATTCTTGATTGCCAATACAAGTGAATGTAGGGCTTAATACAAGACAGAGAGAAATCCTTTAATTTCAAGTCTGTGAGCTCAATAAAGAGATAACAGTCTTCATGAACTAAAATAAACTGAAACAAAGTACAGAAAAGGAAAGATGGACAATTCTGATATTGAAAACGAAAAGAAACTTAACTTTATTTTTGCAAAAAGAGTCTATACAGTAGCATAAAATATCTCCCAATTTCAACCCTTGTCTCTTAGCAAAAATAGGCATTTATAGCCTCTTACAATCAGTTTTACAGATCCTAAGAACATGGATCTGTGTTTAAAAATAGCAAGTCAAATCTAACTAAACAACTTGATAATAAAGATTTAACAACTAAACTAGCATTCGAATTGTCTTCAATTTCAAACTTCGACATCTGTATTCTTCATTCTTCTGGAAACTGTGGTGTCATAAAACATGCATAGGCACCTGTCTTGGCAGCTGGATTTATTCAGTTGTTCATAGCATATGCTTTAGGAGAGTTTTTTAGCCTATGATTCTAAAAAATCCCTCGAATCCCTGATGCAGAGTCCTTTGCAAGCGAGTTGATATCCCCTTGATACTATGGAACTTCTTTATAATCTGTAAAAATTTACTTGTTCCATCCTTGGCTTCCAAAAATGCTTTTCCTGCTTTCACCAGCTAACGGGCTTTATATTTCGCTGGTTAGCTGGTGAAAGCGCTGCCTTTCACCAGCTAACTGACTGCAAAATTACGCTGTGCACTGGTGAAAGTCCTGACTGAGCCCAAAATGAACTTTCGCCTTCAAAACTGTGATTTTATCAAAAACTCAATGTGTCTCTGATTTCTCCCCTTGCATGTTTACAGCAACCTGAGCAAGTACTTTCAAATCTGGGTGGGACTTTTTCTTTTGTTTTTGCTTCAATCTTCTAATTTTCCTTTTAAGGCGCATTGCAAGCCACCATAGGCTATTGTAATCTTTGGTGATTTTCTGTTTTCTTTTCTTCTCCTTAACACTTTCCCGAGCCAGTCTTTCAAATGCAACATTGGTTTTTTCAAAGTTATCAGACAACTTCTTGTATCTTTCTTTGATTACCCATTCTAAGAATTCCTGCTGAGCAATTACCTCCTTAAGATGCTTGATTTTCTGCACTTTCTTCGACTTGGTGCTCTTTGATGTTTCTCCTTCCTCGGTATGAGTAAAGGTCTCATAATTTTGTGCAATCTCAATTGAGTGTTCAGGGATTTTGATGACAGGGCTCTCATCTTCTTGCTATGGTTCTGAGTCTGTGTAGGGCAGGTTTAATATGTTTGTTCTCTTCTCTGTAGGTTGTTCTGTAGGTTTCTCTGTAGTAGTCTCAAAATTCAATCTTTTCTTCGACCTGTGAGATTTCACACCAGAGATTCTATCTTCTGGAGGTCCTGGCAGGGTCCTCCTCTTCCTCGAACTGCTTTGAGGAGTCAATTGTTTCTTTCCACCTTTCCCCTGTTCATTTACAGGTTGGGTCTAAGTTTCAAAGCCCTCCCAAAACAGGAAATGTTGCCAGCTCCTTCCCTTCTGTCTTAATTCCTCTAGAATGATCAATTTAATAAGGCCAAAGTGGCACAGGGTGTTCTTCATGCTTAGATGTTGAGCCCTGATCTTTTTACAGACCTTAGTTAAGCTCTTGTGTAAGAAAAAAGTAAATTGAGGAGAGTTTTACCTGTGAAAAGGTCTAGGAGCTTGAAATGATACATCATGAGTTTGTCATACCTGCCCTCCGAAGTTATGTAGAGTTGGATGACCTTAAACAGCTCCTGCCACTCATCTTCTAAATGGGAAACCAACATGCTCTTTTTCCATGCATTGTGCCTAAACTCTTCCTTCAAATAAGCTCTGAAATTTAAGCTTTTGGTGGCAGTAGTTTTGAACCAACTCTGGCCCGATCTTGGTAGGCTGGTCGCTGCAGCAATGGCAAATTCATCTACAATAATCTCCAAGGACCCAACTTGAGCCTTATTCCCATCAAAAGTTTTGGAAAAAGATTATGTTGTTGACTGGTGACAACCGTTCTGCAGCCTCTCAACAAAATCGATGCAACCTGCATTTGAGAAGTGTTTTTGTACTTTTGGATGCATCTGTAGGAAAGATAGGTTGTCTAACTATTTTCTCAATAAAGACCCACTGCGTCTCCTCGCCATTTTGCAACCCAAAATTCCAAACGATTCTGCAAACACAACACAAAAAACTGCTATTCGGGCCAAAGTCTTACGTTGTTGAAAGCACTCGGGAGTCGGCTCTGTCTTTCAAATTTAGAAACTTAGCATACATTGGAGAGTTATGCGTGTTGGAGAAGTGATGAACCAATTTGATGTTGTCAGCCAGGTAGTACAGCCTCTGTACCTACGTTAATGGATTCAAATTTGCCATTTTCGGTGCCATGAGTGTGCAGCATGTGTCACTGAACAAGATCCGCTTTGTAATCCTATTTTGACGTGCAAACCCAAGTTTCCATCATTACCCACTTTCACCAGTGCATCATTCTGGATTTGCATGACGTGGGATGATCGTATCATCATTAGATTTTAGAAACGTGGATAAAACGCACGTGATTCCTGCTTTCTCTAGCCAACAGCCCATGGAAAACACCCCTTAGCTGTTGAAACTTACCGCTTTCACCAGCGCACAATCACGTAAGAACTGATCCTTAGTTGTTGAAATTCTTTACTTTCACCAGCGCACAACCCACGACAATGCTTCTTTGGATGTTTTGAAAATCAACACTTTCACCAGTGCACAGACCTATGAGAGATACTCCTTAGCTGTTGAATGTTGCCACTTTCACCAGCTAACACTCATCTTTTAAACACACGTTAGCTGTTGAAAGAAATTTATGAAAATTTTAAAGAGAAGACCTTTATGGGTCATCTTATTTCTAAGACAAAAATCAAAACCTAAGTTTTGCAGCTAGAAAAATTCAAAACTAAATTTTAGAAAACTACCAATAGCCATGCTATCCACCACAAAATGCGACCATAGGGACGGGTTCATTTTGGGCTCTAACATTTGGCTCCAACTGGGATGGGCATCTCCCTGTGAGGTGACCAAGAACCTAGCTAGACTCAGTAGCCTTATTACAATTAAAAATAGAAATTTGAAAAATAGTTTGCTAGTACCATTGGGCATGGAGTTATTTAAGTGACAGAAATAAAGAAAACAGAACTGAAAAAGAATATGTACAAGTAGAACAGGGCTTCAAAGAGAAGCCTTATGAGAAATAGATCTTCAGGAAGCGCCCATTGAAAGGGCCACCTGCTACTGCCTCGCCTGAAAGAGTTTGGAGAACAAAGGTATTGTTCTGTTGCACCGCTGTTATGACAAAAGGACCTATCCAGAGAGCCTCAAATTTTCCGTGTTTCCCCTTCTCCTGCCTCGCTGCATCCCACTTTAAGACTAAATCCCCTGTTTTGAAGACATTTGATTTGACTTTCTTGTCGAAAGTTTCTTCGATTCTTTCTTGATGCAATTCTATTTTTTCCAAGAGCTGCTCTCTATCTTGCTGTAGTTCTACCAAATCATGAATTCTCCGGGTCAAATCACTTGGTTCAGAATCAGTTTCTTGTAAGAACTTTGCAACCGGAAATGCAAGTTGAACAGGAAATATGGCTTCAGTGCCATATACCAACTTGAAAGGAGATGTACCAATTGATTGCTTACATGTAACCCTGTCAGCCCATAAAGCAAACTTCAGTTTGGAATCCCAACCTCTGGCATTTTGTTCAAGCAAATTCTTTATAATTCTGACTAAACTCTTGTTGGATGACTCGGCTAAGCCATTCCCTTGCGGATAGTAAGTTGTGGCATGTACCAGCTGAATTCCCAGCTCTTCACACAATTTCACTAAGTGTTTATCTTTGAATGCAGCAGTGTTATCAGTGACCAATCTCTTAGGATAGCCAAATCTAGCAAATATGTTTTCTTGCAGAAAATTTATGATGACAATATGATTGGCGTTCCGGGTGGGAATAGCCTCAATCCACTTTGTAAAGTAATCGGTGGCAACCAGGATCCACTGGTGCTGACCACTAGAAGGCGGATGAATTTCACCTATGAAGTCTAGGCCCCACTGCTGAAAGGCCCTGTGACCACTATAGATTTGAGGGGAAGAGACTTCAGTTGTTGTTTACCTTCAAACCTTTGACACTTGTCACATGTTTTCACAAACTCATACACATCTGAAAATAAGGATGGCCAGTAGTAATCAGATCTTAAGATTTTGTGTGCAGTGGTTTTCCAATAGTGATGTCCTCTGCATTCACTATTGTGAAATTCAATCATGACCTTAGCTGCTTCTTCTTGGTTTACGCACCTCAACAATAAACCTATGGGATTTTTCCAGAACAACAAGTTGTCATTGATGCAGAAATTTATAGCCTTGAGCTTCAAAGCCCTTCTTTGAGTTTTTGTCAAATCTGATGGGACTGATAAAGTTTGCAGAAATTGAATAATATGGTTGTACCATTTGCAATCAGCTAAGTGGGATGAGACCTGCATTTCCTCACCTTCTTTGTTCTCTAAAGACTGAACATTTTTTGCATTAATACTCATCAGATTTATTTCAAGCAGCCTGCAATTTTCCTCTGCTAGAAGTTTGGCAAGGCCCTGACCCTTCACAAGTTTTGTTGGTTTGATTTCAACATCGAATTCAATCAACCTTGCTATCCACTTACTCCTTTTGCCATCTATGTCAGGTTGGACAAGCACATCTTTAACTGAACTGGAGGGAACGAAATCTATTACCTTTTCCTGAAGAATGTAAACTCTGAAAGATTTCAATGACTTGACATGTGCATATGCTTGTTTCTCTAACAATTCATACTTTACCTCTGCGTCCCTCAAGACTTTACTGAAGAAGGCAACCGACTGCTCCTGATCATCAGTATTTTTCTGCAAGAGTACTGTTGCGATTGTATCACTTGAAGCAAATGAAAAAATGTAAAATACCTTGGGGAAATCGGGACTGATCAAAATGGGGGTTGTTGTGATGGCTTCCTTGATGGTATTGAATGAATGTCGGGCTGCTTCAGTCCATTTTAACTCAGATTCTTTTCTCAACATAGCAGTGATATGTTTTGTGAGTTCAACAAAATTTACTATAAACCTTCTGACAAAGTTTATAGTCCCAAGGAAAGACTGAATGTCCTTCTTTGATCTAGGAAGAGACAGATTTTTAATCACTTCTACCCTCTTTGGGTCAATTTTAACCCCATCAGCTAAAACAATATGCCCAAGTAATTTCCCTTCCTTAAGTGCAAAATTCGATTTTTTTGGATTAAGAGAGATGCCATACCTTCGACATTTCAGAAATGTCCTTTTTAAGTGCTGCAGATGAAGTTCATGGTTGCTTGAGAAAACGGTGATATCATCGAGATAAATCAGGACAAATTTATCTTTCTCTCCAACAAAAGCAATGTCCATTGCCCTTTGGAATGTCTCTCCTGCATTCATCAATCCAAAGGGAATCTTCTCGTACATAAATGTACCCCATGGAGTGGTAAAAGCAGTCTTTTCCTTGTCTTCCGGATGGACAGCAATCTGGTTGTATCCGGAAAACCCATCAATAAAAGACATCACCTTTGACCCTGACACCTTCTGCAAAATATGCTCCATTTTAGGCAGAGGGTAGTTGTCCTTCCTAGAGCACTTATTCAAATTTCTAAAGTCGATGCAGAGTCTGATCTCCCCATTCTTCTTCCTAACCGGCACAAGATTCGCAATCCATTCTGAATACCTGATGGGAATGATAATGCAGGCATCCAACAGTTTCTTAATTTCCCTTTCCATTGTAGGCAGAAACAAAGGGTTGAAGGATCTAAGCTTCTGCCTGAATGGTTTGGTGTCTTTATTCAAGGGAATCTTATGCTGAATCACCTCTGTGTCAAAAGTCTTCAAGTCATCATACTGCCAAGAAAAGATGTCCGCAAATTCCTTTAGCAATTCTCCATAATCACCCCTTTGTTTTTCAGTCAAATGTGAGGCTAAGTTGACATGTTTAGGATATTTCTCACTAGCCACATTATACTGCAAAACATCTTAATCTTTTTCCCCACATTGCAATTTGACAACCACATCATTGTTATCGAACAGCCTTTCCAACGGAACCAAACCTTTAGGAATTATGTTGGTAGACAGTTGAACTATTTCATGTGCTGGGATTTTGCTTTTGAACTGTGGCTCCTCAATTTCATTTTCATGTTCATTCTCCTAATCAATATGCAGATCTGCAAACTCATCTATCACTGCAAGGAATCTAGTGAGTTCAGCATCATCTTCAAAAACCTTCCAAAATTTTACATTATCAGGGAGAGAGGGCCTATATTTAACTTGAATTTTGTAAGTTAATTTATGAGGCAAAGGGGGTATGAATGCACAAGAAGACACAGCCAATGAATCAGCCAATTCATTCATTGCTCTAGGTACATATGCAATTGTAAAATCTGCAAAATCGTGAATTGCCTTCAACACTTCATCTCTGTATGCCTTCAGCCTGACATGCTTTGCTTGAAAGGACTTATTCACCTGCTGAATAATCAAATCAACATCTCCAAACACCTGTGATTTTTTAATGCTCCTCTCTTTGGCTGCATTCAGCCCCAAAAGTAGTGCCTCATACTCAACAATATTATTAGTCACTTTAAAATCAAGTTTAAAGGACAAATGAGAATTTTTCTTAGAAGGGGAAATCAATACCACTCCTGCTCCTGTTGATTCTTTAGTGCAAGCACCGTCAAAGAACATGGTCCATAGATCATCTTCTGCTATTTTTGTGGGCTGAACTGTGGTCTGATCTGTGGGCTTTCTGAGCAACAATGTATCATGTAATGAATCATCAATTTGCAAAATACAAGATCCCATACCTGTGTCGACCGAATAGATAGGATGATTGGATGGATTTTTGTCATCACTGATTACATATGCCAACTGAGATTCCCTATATAGCCTTCTATTCACCCCTCCAAAAACAGGGATAGTAGCATAGGAGATATCCATCTGAAGAGTGCCACCTAATCTCTTCCTCCACGATCTTGATAGTAGACATCCAAATTTAGGAGGTATGTCGGCCACCACTATATCCATCACCATAGTCTTCATTGATGCTTGGGTTAAGGTTACAACCAAATCCTTAATAATCCCAAGACATTTGAATTTTCGAGAATCAAAAGAGAAAAGGTCATGATAAGACTTGGTGATCTCTAGCCCAAGCTCATCCATGACTGCCTTTGGCATCAAATTGTGCGAAGCACCGGAGTCCAACAAATAGTTATGCAATGTTTTCTCATGAATATTTAAAGAGATGTAAAAGGGAGGACATCTTTCATCTCTGTCTTCTATCATTTGGCCCAAGGTAATGGTTAGCTTATCATCATATATGTTGAGGATATCAGTAGAAAGGGATACAGATTGGGGATCTAGAGTTTTGAGGATATCCCTTTTGAACATTTCATTTTTCATCACCTCGACTAGAGGAATAGGAATCTTAATTTTTTGTATTTCAGCCTCAAAATTAAAAGAATATGGAACTTTATCAGAAATTTTATCAGAAACCTTTACCTGATTTGAAGGGGCTTCCTGATTTCTTTGTTGTTCAACAGGAGGCTGACTTTCTAGAGTTTGATGCTTGACAGGGGCAACAGTCTTTTTGAGAGGAGCTGATGCTTTCACCTTCGAAGGATTTGCTTGCTGATTTTTTGATGTCTGATCTTTTTTCTTAACAGGGGCTGTGTTCTTTTCAGGAGAGGCTGATGCATCTTGTTGAGCAGTGTCATATTTAGATCGGAGGTTATATCTATTTTTATCTTATGTTGTGAAAATGCCATCACCAAGAAGATCATCTTCTGTCTGTTAAGTCATCAATGATTCCTCATAGTCATGTTGTGTTAGATAAGATTTCCCTGTCTCTTCTCCAACACATTGAATGTCACCTTCTCCATCTTCTTGATATTCACCATGGTCTTCGTCCATCACAACATTTTGAAGAGGGACCTTTATCCTCTAATCTTTAGTAGGATTCTTTTCTCTTTGCAAGATCTGAGTTGGCTGATTACTCCTTCTGAAGTTGTTGGGATTTTGATTAGGATTTCTGCCTACAGAATCATAAGTGCCTCTTCCTTTCATAGGCTGTTTATTTTCGATCTTGAGCTTAGATATCTCAAAGGTTATAGACTCTAGCATCTTGGCCATTTTATCAAGTTTCGGATCAGCACTTGATGAAGATGAAGCTTCATTCTTTCGTCTTCTCCTATCAGAATATCCTTTCCGCTTTTGGGAGGCTAGAATATTTGATTCCACCTCAAGGGCAGCATCTTGCATGAGAGATAATGTTGGTGACCTCCTTTCTCTCAACAGTAAACAGAAATCTGAATCAAAAGCATCAGAATATGTGATCTTGGCAGAAGCATCTGACGGTTTTATCTCAGCTGGTATTTTGCCATACATCCAGTTAAACCTCTTAGTGAAATCAGAGACCGACTCACTACTTTGTTTCCTCAAGTTTCTGAATTCTGTGATGTAGTAGACAAAATCTCTTATGTCACCCCAATGTTTCAGAAATGTCTCATCCAATTGCTCGATTCCGGCAATGGAACCAACAGGGAGTTATTTGAACCATTTCCTAGCATGGCCATCTAGGCTTTGGACAAAGACTCGTGTCCAAACATCTTATTCTTCAATATTAAGGTTTTCAGCATAACTGTAAAAAGCCTCAATATGTTCTTCAGCAGACTCATCGCCTTCGCCTGTGAATTTGGGCATATATTTCTAATAGTCTCCCATTGGCATGGTTGCTACTGGGTTTGGCAATATGAGTGGTGCATACCTAGCAGCTAGGATTTGTTGCATCTTAGTCAAAGGAGGTGGTGCAGCCATGACTATCAGAGGTGGGGAAAATGATAGTTTCTTCTTCAAGTTTTCAACACTGGAGGAATGTGAAA
>ML793862.1:378108-399219 GCA_009831015.1 Picea engelmannii | reverse complement strand
TCTGAAAAGTCATGGACTCTAAAATACTTCTTTAGTCCAAGCAGTCAGGCCTTTGCTTCCTCTCCCTTCTTTATTTCACCATCGAAGGAGGGTGGTTTGGCCTTTCTGAATTCTTCAAATTTTTGACCTTTGGAAGGATTTTGCTTCTTCTGTTTCTTTCGAGAATAGGAATTGGTTCTACTGCTAGAAGAGCCTTCTGAGTCGCCAACTTCCTTCTCAGAGGAATCACTCGGCACTGGTCCTTTACCTCTGGGGTGGACCTTTTTTGATGTACTCCTCTCAGTGTAGCCACTGATATGACCATATTTCTGAGTTTCAGGTTCATGCTGCATTTGTCTTTGTAGATCGGATAAACTCTGCAATAAAACTACGTTAATTTCTATTTGCTTTTCTTGTTCTTTCATCATCCTTTCATTGTCAGCCTTACAACTTTGTAATTCGACCATGAGGCTCCTCACAGTCTCGAATAGATATGGAGGGGTCCCTACTACCCTCCTTTCGTCAGACTCTTCGTCTCTATTGTGGGAGCCTTCTCCCACTTCATGGTGAGTCACCATACTATGCGTTGATAATTTCCCGTGGTTGATCTTCCGCTTGTGTGCAAAAGGAAAAACGTTGGTTGTTAGTCAATATGTATATTTATTTATAACCAGTACATAATTTATATTTTCACATGTACACACACACAATAGGGGTTTTTTCATTCTTAACTTCATCTTTTGATTAGGAAGGTTAAGACAGGGGGGGGGTTACTCTTTTTAGGAGTGTTCCAAATGGAGCTTCGACACAACTCGTTCATGAGTCGATGCAGGTCGAGTGTTGTAACCATGCTTTGATGCCAATTTGTCACCTACCCCTACGGCGTAATAGGTTTTTCACCTTTTATCGAGGGACAGAATCCTTGAAACCCTACGGGGCTTAGCACAAGATGCAGATGCCACCTCTACCTCGACAGAGTCTCCGTGCAACCTCCTGGTCTTAAGGATCGTTCAGTTTCTTTTATGAGCCAAAACGACTTCTTTTGATTCTCAGCTGGAATCTCCTTCCAATCGATCCACAGGTCCTTTCAGAAGCTCCCTTGTGTGAGCAGCACTAGGCGCGAGCTCCACCCTCTCCGAGCGACCACATCGCTATGACCGAGGCTTAACCCCAAAAGGTACTTGTCGCAAATCGCAATCTCATGAGTTCGCGAATCGAAACGCCTAACTCTTCCTTCCCAATCTCGCGATACCCAATATCACGAAATGGGTATAGCTTCCTTCTGTCAGCATCCTATGTGCGTGACCACCGACTAGGCTCAATGCTAGCTCCTCTCGCTATTTGTCGCTTCATGAGTTCAACGGTTGAACTCTCGTTCCTTCCTTATGTGATCCTCCGAGACTTGAAAGTCAGCGAAGGTTGACCTTCCTTTCGCACTTCTCGCAACTCGCCACTTCGCGTGTTGTAGCGTCGAATCTTGGCACCTTCCCTTCACGAACCCTCGAGAAGCGATATTTATTTTCCCTCTCACGTTCTCACTACTCATGACTTCGCAAGTCCAAGAGTTGAGCTCTCATGCTCTTATCCCACGAATCCCCGAGATGCGAGAAGTCAATGGAGCGTTGACTCCCTTCTCCACGCGACGCATGTCCACCCGTCAATCACGTGGGCCCCACCTTGAAATTCTGCAATTATTCTCTCATGCTCGGATCTTGGCACTTTGCTACTCGTGAAGTCATAAACGACTTATTTCAACCTCCGAACCCTCGAACGTGCGATAGGCAATGGGGTTCATGATCCAACAGTCCTCCCGTTCTCTGGATCCAACGGTTGTCTCCACTCCTCGCAACTTCGCCACTCGCGACTTAGAGCTCCCAACCTTTGGGCTCTTACCTTGCGAACCTCTGAGTCCTCGAGATCCCTTGATCTCTGCCACCTGTCCTCCTCGGATGGAAGATCCTGATCCTCTCGCGACTTCGCCACTCGCGAGGTCAAGAGACTTCCTCCTCTGACTCCCGATGTTCGAATCCCTGATAGAGAGGATCTCGCAAAACGTGTCCTCCTTCCAACGAATGGCTCATATTCTTCCGCGACCTTGCCACTTGAAAAATCTAGCTGCTCACCTCGGTGAGTCCCGATGTCCGAGTCTCCAAAGCGGATGATCTCGCGACACGCGTCCTCCTGCAGACGGACGGCTCTGATCCTTTCACAAATTCAGAACTTCTGATGTTGAGTGTCCAGACCTTCGTCCTCCAGACTCCTAAACTTCTGAATCGTCGATATCCCGATACAACCCCTTCGGGACTTTCGCTCTGCTTCTCTTCGCGTGGGGTTTTAAACCCCGTGCAACTCTCGATAGATCCAATGGCTGTCGGGTTTTCTAACTAAGATCTGTCCCACGCTGTGCCCTCTCCCATTGCTCCCTGGACGTGGAAAAACCAACGGTCTAGATACTCCCATAGACCTTGGGGATCTACGGTCCTGATTCCTTCACTACTCACAAAGATAAAGGAAAAAGGGGTTAAGGCATTTAACGCCCTCGTGTATTCCTCCAATATAACGATCATGAATGACCGCAAATCTTCCAACAAGATCTCATCCATCGATCGATACTTAGTCTTCGAATCCTCAAGGGATTTTGCGACCTCTGAACCTCTGTAGAGTATTTGCACATAAAGAGCTACCTATTCTAAGATTTTCAAAAGGGTGTCTCTATGGGGAGGTTTATCCAGGGTATCACCTGAGATGGATAAGGGTATAGATTTCCAGCGAAACGGCTTGAATTCTGAATTGATTCAATGTGCATATATACATATAAATCTGTTTATAAACATAAGCCATACGTGGCCCTTCCATTATAAGCATGCAACCACCATTTCTGAATAAAAACACTACACAGTCAGTCTTATACTCAAACCATTCATAAAACTGCACAGACTAAGAGCATATATGTCAGCGTATAAATTTCACGATGCAAGATGTAAAACACTTATCAGAAATAACACCAGAAGTGAGTGCAACTGCTGAGAGGGGTGCTCGTTTCCACCCAACCGTAGGCTCAACGATTTCGATAGGATTTACCACTAGCCACCCCCGAGCTGAGACCACGATGCTATGAGACTGTGTCTCTGTTTTCCACTGACTCATAACGAGGGTTACTCTCTCCCTTCTCTGCTATCACTCACTCTGTATTTTTCCAGAGTTCTCTTCCTCCCCTCGCGTCTGCCCCCTTCTTGCTTCTCCCTCACACCTTTTTCCTCTTGCGAGGTTGCATGTGGCGCGATTTCCCTCACACTGGTCAGGCCTGACAGCTCTCGGATGGGTGGTTCTCCCCCCCCCATCCCTCATTACTCATGAGGAGCCATTCACCTACCAATCCTGGCGAGTCATTTAATTCGGGGCCAGCGAGCCACTCTTGGTTCTCTGGGCCAGTGAAATCCAAATACGGTATTGGTTTCGGTGGAAGTTAATGCCACCTTTCCAGGTGCCTTCCACCACCTTTCTTCAGCCATCGTGGTCTCTTTTTCAGCATATCCCCTCTCAGTAGTCCTGCAATATATATATAATATTATTCACATTCATCGACCTTTTTCACATATATATGGCCGCTCTTGGTTCTCTGGGCCAGTGAAGTCCAAATATGGTATTGGTTTCGGTGGAAGTTAATGCCACCTTTCCAGGTGCCTTCCACCACCTTTCTTCAGCCATCGTGGTCTCTTTTTCATCATATCCCCTCTCAGTAGTCCTGCAATATATATATATTCATAATATTATTCACATTCATCGACCTTTTTCACAAGGTCCATTCACATCACACATTCACATTTTTGAGTTTGCCACAGTTCTTGGTCAGTATAGTTATTTTTACAAATTGGGGGAAACAGGGTGTTACAACTACACTTAGAATTTGAATTTTTGCTATCACCACTAACCTTATTCCATGGAGTAGTGAGTAAGCTTATGCTTGGTTATTGGATGACATTCCAAATCCCCAAGCATATGACAATTCTATTTTTCCGTCGAGATTAGTAAGGATACCACTTGACACCCTTTTTAAATTTAAAGGACATGCAGTGGGTTTTGATTCACTTATGTGTGCACGAGTAATAAAAAGAGTATATAATTTGTTTTACAAATTTATAAGTTTTAGGTAATATATATAAGATTTTACTTATAATAAAAAAATTAATGTATATTCTTTAATATTTAAACACTATTTTAAAAATATTTTAAAAATATTTTTTTTTAAATTAATTACTTTAAAAATATATATCTACATTTCTATGTAAATTTAAATTTACTATAAAAATATTTAAGCTTAATCTAATTTAATTGTGTTTAAAATTTTATAAAGCAAATTGTGATTGTAATAGGACTATAAATACATCTGGGTGAGTGCAAGAAGTTTGTGGCTGAAGAAGTGGCAAGGGCATGATTAAGAACTCGCACTTGCACGAATGTGTGGTTGCACATGCTCCTATACCTATAGGTTTGGATATGGCCGAACCTACACATATATTTCCACGTAGGTTTAGTGGAAAACCCGCCTTCACAGTCTTAAGAGTGCATGCACGGTCTTAAGAGCGTGTGTGTGATCCTAAGAAAGTGCACATTGTCTTACTGATAAAATTATTTAAAGGGCACGAGCACCATTTGTGCTTCTCTCATTGGGAAAAAATAGTGGAGTTAGATAAGAGGAAGAAAGGGAGGAGGGGGGCAACGTGTCTAGGTATGTTACATTTTTCTCAATTTTAATTCCAATTTAGTGTTTTTCTCCCAATAATCTAAATTAAAAAAAAAATGTGATTTTGTATTTTAATTAAAAAATGAACCTAATTTACATGCCATGGATTTTAAATTGTACCATATATAATTCAATTGAACCCCGAGACAATTTAAACCACTCAGAAGAAAACCAAGAAGATCAAAACCCCAACCCACCACCACCACACAATGTAAACATTGAAATTGATGAGGGTTTGGTTATATTATGAATCCAGAGTCTCCTTGGCCACTTCTTGGACATCTTTGTGCAGTCCATTGCAACTTCCCAAGGGAAATTGACCTCTATTTCTGATTATAGGGCACGAATGTATGATTACTAGAGCATTGGTTTAGACAAAAACCAAGTCAAAGAATTGGACATTTCAAAACAACAAATATTGTTTATTTTTAGGGATCCTGGAAATGGACAAGAACTACCATTGACTAGGAAACACATCTCCATTGATTGGTGCATCCATCCCCAGATTAGTCAAAACTGGATGGATGGGTGGTACATGGTTTTTGATAAACCTCCCTAAAATAACAAGGAGATGCTCTTATATTTTCTGAGAAAATTATGGGCTAAGTTTATTATGGGTAATCATGTCAACTAATTTGACATTAGTGACTTCCATCAGGTGGGTCGAGGGTTAGCACATGATCGAGAGCATGTCGGGAAACCTCAAGTTAGGTCCATGTTCCCCCTGAAAAATGCCTAACCCCCCTACCCAACATCCTTCTATTGTAGATAACTTGCAACAGGTACAACTAGCCATCTCCTCATTGACTCGTAACCTAGTGTAACACAGTAGCTTTGTTGCACTATCTCAGCAGGAGGTGTCTGCTAGTGACATTGATAGAGGAGTTGGAGTGTCAGCATGCACAAGAGAGTACAATGAGGAGAAGGACCATGGACATAAAATTCGTCCATGTGAACCTCACAGATGCTCGAGCTACATGAAGACATTCTATGGGCCTATAGAAGTCAGTGGACAACATAGATTCACGGAGGAGGTTAGTATCTTAACCCTCTCTATGTTCTTCATCGTTATATATTTATTTTGTATTTTGTGTATTTATATAGATAGTTTATTATATGTTGTTTTGCAATTGTTGCGTAACAATAGCAGACTCTCTACGCCTATGGATGTATCAGTGCCTAGCCCCACCACTAATGCAGCAGTGGAGGCAACATGTTCATTGGGTGCACCATACACACAGGTATGTATCACATTTGATAGAATCATCATAGTCATTTCTTTTTTTATGACATCCTCAATTTTTTTATATGTTATCTTGTTTCTATAGGATTTGGCACCAGGTGATGTCGAGGATTTTCCATTTGATATGGACAAGTCACCAGTGTCACATGTATCATGTATAAAATTAAATATCGTATAATTCTCAAATTGTTTGTGTTTATGTTTTTGAATTTTAATATTTGGTACTAATAGTTCAATTTTATTCATATGTATGTAGGTCGTCGATATATTTGCTAGGTATAGTAGTATTGCACCCCCTGGGCACTTGGGAGTTTCATATGTGTTGCCTTTTTTCAAGCCTAGGGTGTTGGAATCACTTGTACAACTTGTGAGTGTCCATCATAGACCACCTGTCTTCCACCCACCCCCACCACCACTTTCGACCCCATCGGCAGAGACTGCCATAGTAAAGGTTGTCTCAGAGCAGGGTGTACAACCTAGTGCTCCATCTAACACTGAATCTTCATCGATGCCTGAGATATTCACGATAAGATAATGCATTGATGATAATTTTTAATGTTTCATGAATTTGTTTTTACGCATATTTGTTTAATTTTCTTGACTTGATCCTTGTAACTGATGCAGGGTGGCATTGCGGAGAGATTGGGGTCACGGAGGAGGGTAACACCCTCACGATTGACAGTTTCATATGTGGTGAGTTGTCTTAGGTTAAATTACAAAGTATTAATTTGTATGTCTATTAATTCATTGATGAAAAAAACTTATAACAATTTTTATTCTTTGTGCAGTCTCCAGAGCGTCGAAGCATACCCAGGCCTAGAACCTATCGAGGTGCATCCTCAAGAAAGAGAAGAATGATATATTTACATGATGCTCCTGAGGGTGGTGAGGGTGGAAATGGTCAATGATTGACCAAAGATTGTCATTTTGTAGCTAGGCCATGATATAGATGTTGTTTTATGTTAGGAAACATGTTATCGCTTTGTATATTGGGCACGAGTTGTCATTTTGTAAAAGATGTACAATTTAGACAATGTTGAGTATAATATATATATATATATATACATTTCATGGCACTTTTTTATGATTCTCATTGTTTCTACATTTGATGTTGATGAATATATGAATTTCAAAGTGTTTGAATTCCAAAGTGTATGAATCCCTTGATTTGTTGCTAAAGTGATTATAAATACTTTCATTACACATTAAGGAATAGATTATGGTGGAAAAGATTGCTAAGTGCTAAATCCATAAGCAATTAATGGTTCTCAAGTAGCATTGTTTGTTAATCAACCATGTATATCTACATCATCGATACATCATTCCTTCTGAATTATTTTCATGAATGTTGTGGATATCCATATTCTAACTCACAACCAACAATATGGACTACCTCTTGAATTATCTCCATCCAATGACAATCACACTCAAATAGTAGTCACTTGAAAATATTGTGACCTTAAAAATGGCATATTACAATAATTTAGTATAGAAACAAATTTTCTCATTTATCTTCTACATAATTGTAAATCACTTAAAAAATTTAGCTCAATGTTATTTTCTAGGTCCCACACATTATTCCCCTCTTTCTATGCATGACATATATAAAACCATTTGATTTATGTGTAACTCTTCATAAATTCCAAAAAGACTAGTCAATGACTCATTAATGCACATGTTTTCTTAGATTGTGTAGTGGGTATATGTAAATTTTGTTAAACCCATCAATTAGTAATAACATGTATTAAGTCTTCCATGTTGTCCACTAAACTTATTGATTTTGATGAATAGAATGAGAGAGTTCACATGGAAACTAGATCTTAGAATGGGTATCATTTCCACCTACAAATAAAGGTTTTGAGGTTACATTTCATGACACACTATAGAAAGTAATGCTATGCTACCAAAATTCCTCTAGGAAGACTTGAAACCATTATTCTTTTCCATTCACCATCTATGAGATTTTATTGCACATTCCTACCCAATTTTTTGGTTAGAGCACACTAGGAGACAAGGGACCCTCCCAAACCCAATCCCAGAAACATGTTGATGCCATGCCATGCCATTGTCATTCCTTGCCAAGTCATTACATGCCATGCCATGCCATGCCTTTCCATATCATGCCATTTCCATGCCAATGTCATTCCTTGCCAAGAATTTCCATGGCATGTCATTTCCATGACATTCCATTTCCATGTCATTGACATGCCATGTCATTTCCATGCCTTTCCAAGCCATGCCATGCCGTGCCATTTCCATGTAGCTTCCCATGCCTTGTCATGTAGTTTTCCATTTTAACCTATATAACAATAAATATATCTTTCCATTGTCATGCCATAAAATTTCCATGCCTCGCCAATCCAATAAATGATATTAACTAAGTTACAACAGGATAAATATAACAACCCTTAATACAAGTAATCATTAAATGAAAGGGAGCTGAAAATGAAAGAATAAACTAGGGTTTAGATAACAAATGCTTGTTGAAATGAAAGATGACACATAACAGACCTAGAATATTCCAGACATCAAGCAATGTTATGGTATGGTATGAATTGGCAATGGTATGTTATGCATTGGAAATGGTATGCTATGGTATGGTATGTATTGGCAATGGCAATGGAAATGGTATGCATTGGAAATGGAAATAGTATGCATTGGTAAGGTATGCATTTCCTTGCCATTGCCTTGTATGGTATGCATTGGAAATGGTATAGTATTGTATGCATTGGCAATGGCAATGGTATGCATTGGAAATGGTATGCATCGTCTTGCCATTGTATGGTATGAATTGGCAATGGTATTGTATGGTATGCATTGGAATTGGAAATGGAAATGGTATGGCATGCGATGGAAATGGTATGGTATGCATTGGAAATGGTATGGTATAGTATGTTATTCATTGGCAATGGCAATGGAAATGGTATGCATTGGTAGGGTATGCATTTCCTTGTATGGTATGCATTGGCAATGGTATGGTATGGTATGGTATGGTATGCATTGGCAATGGAAATGGTATGGATTGGTAATGAAAATGGTATGCATTGCCTTTCCATTGTATGGTATGCATTGGCAATGGTATGGTATGGTATGCATTTCCATTGGCAATGGCAATGGAAATGGTATGTTATGCATTGGCAATGGTATGGTATGAATTGGTAATGGTATGCTATGGTATGGTATGCATTGGCAATGTTATGGTATGCATTGGTAATGGTAAGTTATGGTATGGTATGCATTGGCATTGGCAATGGAAATAGTATGCATTGGCAATGGCAATGGTATGCATTGGCATTGGCAATGGAAATAGTATGCATTGGCAATGGCAATGGTATGCATTGGTATAGTATGCATTTCCTTGCCATTTCCTTGTATGGTATGCATTGGCAATGGTATGGTATGGTATGGTATGCATTGGCAATGGAAATGGAAATGGTATGGTATGCATTGGCAATGGTAATGGCAATAGTATGCATTGGCAATGACAATGATATACATTGGTATGATATGCATTTCCTTTCCATTTCCTTGTATGGTATGCATTGGCAGTGGTATGGTATGGTATGGTATGCATTGACAATGGAAATGGTATGCATTGATATGGTATGTATTGCCTTCCCATTTCCTTGTATGGTATGCATTGGCAATGGTATAGTATGGTATGGTATGCATTGGAAATGGAAATGGTGTGCACTACCTTGCCATTGTATGGTATGCATTGGCAATAGTATGGTATGGTATGATATGCATTAGCACTAGAAATGGTATGGTATGCATTGAAAATGGTATGCTATGGTATAGTATGCATTGGCACTGTAAATGGAAATGGTATGGTATGAATTGACAATGGTATGTTATGGTATGGTATACATTGGCAATGAAAATGACAATGGTATGCATTGTATGGTATGGTATGGTATCGATTGCCTTTCCATTTCCTTGTATGGTATGCATTGGAAATGGTATGCATCTCCTTTCCATTGTATGGTATCCATTGGCAATGGTATGGTATGGTATGGTATGGTATGTATTGGCATTGGCAATGGAAATGGAAATTGTATGGTATGCATTGGAAATGATATGCTATGGTATGGTATGCATTGGCAATGGAAATAGCAATGGTATGCATTGGAAATGATATGCTATGGAAATGGTATGGCATGCATTGGAAATGGAAATGGCAATGGTATGCATTGTATGATATGGTCTGGTATTGTATGCATTAGCATTGGTAATGGCAATGGAAATGGTATGGTATGCATTGGAAATGGTATGTTATGTTATAGTGTGCATTGGAAATGGCAATGGAAATGGTATGGATTGGAAATGGAAATGGTATGCATTGGTAGGTTGTAATATTCCAGATATAAAAAGTATGCAGAACATGAATAAATAGATATAAATGGAAAATGAACAACAATATAACCAGAACAACACCACAATAATACCAAAATGATGCAAGAATAATACCAAAAAGGACACTTTGATTACTAAGAGCAATGTTCACTTGCCTCTTCGAGGGGGAAACCTCCAGCAAAGCAGAGCTCTATTACAATAATATCCCAGAAAAGAGTTCTCATACCCTCGACTCCTATTTATACTAAATATGTCTATTAAAGGAACCATCTAGAGGAAGATCCTTCTAGAAGTGGAAGCTTCTATTAGGTCTTCTTACATTGGAATTATTCTTCCTTATTGCTAGGCCTTATTAATATTGACCTTTATTACATGGAAATATATTATTCTACCTACGTGAAGGGTTAGGTCCCTAACATGTCCTCCCCTTTAAAAAAATCATTTTCCTCAAGGCTTGAGATGGGGAAATTGCTACAGAATGGTAGTTGGTTCCCAAGTGGCATCTGTTGGAGTTGTATCTTTCCACTGGACTAACACTTCCTTAATGGTTCGTTGATGCATTTGACCCTCATGCTGGTCCAAAACTGCTTGTGGTTGTAGCCAAATGGAGCCTTCTTCGTCCAACTCAGGAAGGTTGGTTTGAGTTTGGAACTTAGTTCCAATCACCTTCTTTAAGAAGGAAACGTGGAAAACAAGATGGACCTTAGACAGATTGGGAAAAGCTAACTGATAGGCCACCTGTCTCACATGATTGAGAACGGTATAAGGACCATAAAATTTGGGTGCCAGTTTCTGACAATGGTCATCCTTGAGGGAATTTTTCTTGTAAGTTTGCAGTCGAAGAAACACTTGATCCCCTTCTGCAAATTGACGTTCACAACGACCTTGATCTGTTTATTTCTTCATGCAAACAAACTTCTGGTAATAGCTCGTTAAACCCAGAAAACCACACAACATCTTAAGAGTTTTAGGGAGAGGCCAATCCTGCATAGCTTTAATTTTCTAAGGATCCACCCAAACACCATCCTTGCCGACAGTATGACCCAGGTATTCCACTTATGAGGATCCAAAGGTACATTTATATTGTTTGAGGAAAAGTTGGTGCTTAGAGAGTAGATGGAGAACTTGATTGACATGGGAGAGATGAGATGTCCAAGTTTTACTATAGATAATAATATCATCAAAGAATACTAAGACCAAATGACGGAGAAAAGGACGGAAGACATGATTCATAAGACTTTGGAAAGTAGAGGGATAATTACACAAGACAATGGGCATTACCAAAAACTCATAGTGACCCTCATGAGTTTGAAATGAAGTCTTGGGAATGTCTTCTTCTTTTATATGGATCTGGTGGTAGCCAAAATGTAGATCAATTTTGGTGAAGTATTGAGCACCATTTAATTCATCCAAGAGGTCATCAATGGCAAGAATCGAGAATTTGTCTTTGATTGTGAGTTTGTTGAGGGTGCGAAAAATAGGACACGTGTGCTAAGAACCTTATTTATTGAGTACCATGACCACAGGGGAAGAATAGGGGCTGGTACTAGGATGGATAACACCCACTTCTAGCAATTCATGGATAATTTTCTCAATTTCATTCTTATGGGCAAAGGGATGATGATAAGGGCGAACATTGGGAAGAATATTTCCCAGTATGAGAGGAATGGAATGACCATGGAATCCACGAGAAAGGAGAAGTTATTTGGGAGTGGTAAAAACAACTTGGTGGTGGGAGAGGATATATTGGAGGTCGGGATGCACAGAGGGTGTATCAACAACATGAATGGAGTGGAGATGGGAAATAATGCCAGGATGACCCTTTTTGAAGAGATTTTCCATGCAATGGGAACTGATGATCTCAGGGGAACCTGTTGTGATGCCTTGGAACTTATATTGTTGTCCCCATGTTTGAATTGCATGGTTAAGTCCTTATAATCCATAAGAATGGGGTCGAGAGTGCATAAAGATTCAACACCAAGAACAATGTCACAAACACCCATGTATATAGAAAACATATGATATTTAAGATGATATTGACTAATTTGGAGCCGCAAATTTTCACATCGTCCCCCACATTTCATGGAACCTCCATTGGCAATCATGATTTGAAAATTATTGATAGCATGGATGTAACAATTAACTTATTGGGAAATGTGGCGATGAATAAAATTATGGGTGCTACCACTATCCAAAAGGATGATGACTTTCCTATTTTTAATGTAACCAATTAATTTGAGGGTCTGGGGAGCAGAAAATCCTATGAGGGCACTAAGTGAAATCATTGGTTCAACTTTTGGTGGATCAGAAGGTGGGGTCAGATTAGATGGTGGTGGTAGCTCATCCACAAGTGAAACAAAGGACTCTTTTTCAGAAATATCCTTAGTCATGGCCATAAAAATATTTTATCCGTACACTTGTGCCCTGGAAAACATTTGTCATCATAATTATAACAAAGACCCTTGAGTTGACATTCAACCATTTTGACCCAGGTTAATTTCTGGATCCTGAGGGGAGTTGCAGGAGGGTTGAAATTGGTGGGTTTAGGGTGAAGAGGAAAAGATGGTTTGCATATATAGGAGGAGACAATCTTTTGTGCTTCCTTGGCTCGTTTATTATCTTCCAACCATGTCTAGGGGTGTGCCATGAGAACATGGGCACAAATTTCATCTTTTAGGCCACTAATAAATCATTCTATGAAGAAAGCATCTGACATGCACTCCGTTATGAAATCCAAGTGTTCAAATATGGAAATAAAGTCTTCCACTATCCTAGACTTATTCAACTTGGTCAAATGGCCTAAATGGTGGGTATCGGAGTCAACACGATCATAATGCTTTGTAACAAACTATGTCCAAGAAACATACCCTTGGTGGACCTTTTTACGCCATTGCCACCATTTCCAGCGTTTTGCATCCTGATGTAGGATACCATAATGAATCTTGGATAAATCATCAGTAATTCCATGCAAAGAGAAATAATGTTCCATTTGAGTGACCCAGCCTATGGGATTTGAGCCATAAAAAATTTTCACCTCAATTATGGGAGGGAGGAGGTCTCGAGAAAAGTCGGTAGTATGAAAGAGTTTGCGTACTCAAGCTGGAGCTTGTGGAGACGACTTCCTTATTGAAAAATGAAGACATGACTCCCAAGTTGAGAGGGAGCACTAATGTGTTATTGACTTATGGACAATCATTTTTTAGTTCGAAAAATGGTCGAGGATGAGAAGTTCCTTTCAAGTTCGAAAAGTGGTTTGAGATTTCTGATGGACAGAAAATTTCCAGTTCAAAAAATGGTCCAGATCGAATGGTCATTTTTGTAATGAAAATGTTTCTATGGATTGCTTATGTACCATAGACAACGATTCCCCTTGTGGTCAACATGGGGAATGGTCTAGGACAGTCTCTCTTCTTGACAGTCACTCTCAGTAGTGGTCAAGAAGACTGGTTGGCCTTGTCGGACAATCATTCTTTTGAAGCTCATAGTTGTGAGCAGTTTCGAATAATGGTTTATTTTGGAGGTTGGTGCAGGATAGTCATTTCCTTAGGAAATGGTCCGAATAGTCATTCCCTAGGGCAGATTCATTCTCTCCAGGTGCACTTTGTTTAGTTCCAGAGGAATGGCCCAGATAGGTGAATGGTCTAGGTTCAGCAATCAGGGACATGAATTCCCTAGGGTAGACTCATTCTCTCTAGGTTGCACTTTATTTAGTGTTGGGGGAATGGCCCGGATAGGTGAATGGTCTAGGCTCAGAATTCGAGACAGTTATTATTCCTTTCTTGAGAAGAATAGTCCAGATAGCTCATCATTGATGTTTTACCTTCTGAGGGAAGATAGTTTTCCATATCTCACAGATGTGAGTGGAAGAATGGCCCAGATGATTCAGTTTATATCATAACTAATTTTTCTGTGCAGGTTGATATCAGATGATACGATTGTTATGGAGATTGTATGTCTTCGGACAGTAGATGTATACTACTATGATGGATGTGTTCCAATGATTGTGACTATATGTCACTGATCAAGTATCTATGTGCTACTCGGTGTGGCAATGTACCACTGGATTGTAGTTGTGTACTACTATGGATAGACACAGTTGTGTTCTATTGAATGACATTGTTCCAATTGCCTTGAAAACTATCAGTAGTGTTGGAAATGATTATCATCTAGATGGATGATCAATGGACATAGATTCCTCAGACGAAAAATGGTCCAGGACATTTATTCTTCTAGGACATATGTTTGAATCAGAAGAATGGTTCTTGTGTCACTCTGTCGAGTAAATGACTTACCCAACATCATGTATGATTACTGATATGGAGTATGGTTTCAAGAGATGAAGCAGTTGATGACATTGCTAGTGAAGATGGTGCTCATGATCTAATCATGAGATAGTCTGTATGACTATGTTGATGCTACCGGGTGAATGGTATGTTTGTTCTCAAAGACCATTACCTTCAATACCTCCCTAGCTAGGAGGGAGTGTTGATATTATGGTAGTTGCGGGAGGTATTTACCTCCACGTGTAAACCTGACGAGAATAGAATATTCTGGGAAGTAAGAAGAAACCCTAACTAGTTGGATAATAACCCTAGAAGACAAGTCGGCTCAAGAGAATGACTTGTATTAGGTTATTATCCTCCAAGAGAATAAGTCGGCTAAAGGAAATATTATTTACTAAAGAATTAGTACCGAGAATGAGAAGTTGGCCCAGGTAGTCTACCAGAAATACTATAAATATAGGACGCCAGTCTTCATTCTGGCCAGGATTCTCAGAACTATAAAAGCAACACTTGTGCGCACTACAGTTGGCCAGTTTGTGCACAAGTCTGGAGGAGAGTTGTTGTTGTAGCTACTACAACTAGCAGATTTCAGTTTTGGCTTGGACTCTCTCTTGGTTATGGTTTGGACTCTCTGATCCACTCTTGTTACTCTTGCTTGGTGTGCTATCCTTGGAGAAATATGTGCCACCTTTGTTTGACTATCTAGCCTAGGGTTTTCTTCTGAAATGATTCTTTTTCAAGGCTAAGGTGCTCGGGGGTGGCTTTGGCCTATGGTTGGGTGACAATAGTGATATTGTCTATGGTTAAACGAAAACATCCATTATATTCTAACAACCCGCACATCCATCTTACCATATCCAATGTCGATCGAATCTGATCCCACGTTCTTTCAATGAATCATAAAATTTATCAAAACAATGTTGTACATAATGCATATCATGTGCTCGATCATCACTTATATAAAAGTGATATTCTTTAATAACATGCCAAATTTCATTGGTGTTTTCTATGTTATCAAGACTCTATTGAGCATGTCTATATAGAACGTGGACAAATATAGTGATTTGATCATAATGATAATTTTCACTCTATATTTCTTTTTGTGCAACGAATTTGTAATTCTCTACAAAATCAACGACATAAAAAATTGTCCCGGGTGGAAACACTTCACAGGATTATTTGAATTGTACGTCTTGTCATCAAGATCTATGTGAATTCCTGGTGTATTTATATATATTTTTCCTCAAACTTCTTCAAAAAATCTATCACACAGATTTTATCTACTTTCAAATCAATCCTTTTGGAAATAACATTTGAAGAAGGTGGAGTCATGCTGTTGATATATTCATATCTCTGCCAATTGACTGTTATATTAGAAAATGATTGATCATTCAATCAAGAGGATACTTTGAGTGAAACAAACTTAGATTTCCACAACGATCACATTTCTTTCCACCAACACATTTTTTTTGGTAAAATAATTCATCACCTTCTCTTTCACATAGAGTTTCATATATAAAAGCATGGAATGTGGAAGGAGGAGGTGAACTTGACCATAAAGTTTTACTAAAATCAAGAAAAGTGTTGTAATATAACTCAAATTCCAAATGATAACGACAACAACAAGTATCATGGACAGTGACGAGTCTAACAAACCATGGTTTTTGTTGAACAAATATATTGATGGAAATTTTAACTTCTTTTGTCTCTTCATTGAACTTATTGAACAATTCTATTTCTGTCATTGGCAATATATGTTTTGGATTTTCTTCATATTTTTTTCGTGTTATTATTCGTCGCAACACATCCCTTGTATGTGGTGAAACACGAGATTCTTTAAACCAACAATTACAGATCGATTCTTTAACATTTTCTGCAAGACTATCTTTGTAGGGTTCTCTTGAAATAACTGTCCAACAAACAAGTTCATCATTTTCATCTATTTGCAATAGAAATTTTATATGTTTGTACAATGTTTTTCATGAGGTTCCCATAGATTTTTCCATGTGCTGTGTCAAACGATATTTTATATTTCTAGATGAAACAATTGTTGTTTGTATCACTCTATGTGCAACACTGACATCCTTGTTTTGAGATTTTCCAAAAGCTTTTAATACACTAGTTACATTGTCAAATACATTTTGTTTCACCTTTGTATCTTTTGTCGACTTTTGAATACCCAATAATGATGTAGATTCTTTTAACTTTCTTGACTTTATTAGACAGACTAAAAGTTGAGCTTCTACTGTTACCGATTCATCTTTGAAAAAAGTATTATACATATTCTTAATACGATATCTTATATAATGCTTAACTTCTTTCTTCCCAAATTTGTCAGTATCAATATTTTCTAATATTTCATCATCAATGTTGATATATTCTTCTGCATATTTCAATTTAAAGTTTATATTAAAAAATAAAACCCAAACATAAATTCAATAAACTATATACGAGTGTTCATCTGATATTATCTAGATTTATGTACATACCTATAGGTGATTCAACTTCTTCTTCAATTTTGGTTTCAATGACTTCATCAATGTTATGAGGAAAAATTATTTATGTTTTTTGAAAAACATCAAATCCGAATTACAATGAATTATATTTTAAACAATTATTTAAATAAATGAATTCTATATTTTTAATATGAAAAATATGTAAATGCATACTTAATTGGACTTCTTCTTGTTGAAAATCTCTATTTACATCATAATCATTTTTTTCTTCAATATTTTCACGTTCTCATTTGTTTCTCCAATAATTCTCTTTCCTTTGTTCGTTGCGCAAACTTTTGTTTCCCATCAGTATAGTTATCTGTAAAAAAAAATTAAAAATCAACATTTCATAATAATCTTAGAAAAACTTCATTGTCACAAAAATTATTAAAAAATAATATCAATAATTTTATGTTCAACATAGCCTTCACCTTGAAAAAATGTTCAACAAATCTTTCACTTTGAAAAAATGTTCAACAAAGCCTTCACCTTGAAAAAATATTCAACAAAGCCTTCAATATATAAATTGTTATTCCAATAAAAACTTGAACTTCAAAAAAATAAAAATAAATGGCATTCAAAACATCTACCACTTTGTTCAAAACAACGAAAAATATGATTCAAACTTTTGTTTAGGGGCTCCACATATGCAAAACTATAAAATGAGAGAGTGAATTATGTTAAATTGGTTCTGCCGAAAGCGTATTTATAAAATTTGGTGGCAACTGAAATGAAACGATGTGTCCCTTCATATATATATATAACATTTAGTTTTAACCAACTCCCCTATAATTGGGGTTTGGTTACAAACCCCCAAAAATTATAATTAAGCCTAGCCTAAAGTTGCGGAAATTGGTTAGGGGCCCACGCCTATTTAATGATGCACACCCCAACACATTGTACACACATTTCAAGGATGTATACACGCATTTCTATGTAGAGTTTTACCTCGTAATGCATGTTGATGGCACATAGCGTGTTGGGGGTCACCTTGATGAAATTTCATTTATTTTATTTCAATTTTGCACGATTTTTTGCCAGGAATTCAACGGTGCACTCCATTTCTGCATTTGAACAACGAATTTTCAGAGTGTCTTCAAATTTTGTTTTGTAAGCTCATTTGTAATGTAGTTTGGAATTTTGAGATAATGAAGAACAATTATGCTATCTAAACGGACTTTTAAGATGCAATGATGTATTTCAATTACATATGTATTTGAGTGCTTTTATTTTCTATTGTATTTCAATTACAACTTATGTCCAAGATGAAAGAGTTTGCGTACTCAAGATGGAGCTCGTGGAGACGACTTCCTTATTGAAAAAGGAAGATATGACTCCCAAGTTGGGAGGGAGCACTGATGTGTTATTGACTTATGGACAATCATTTTTCAGTTCAAAAAATGGTCCACGATGAGAAGTTCCTTTCCAGTTCGGAAAGTGGTTTGAGATTTATGACGGACATGCATTTTCCAGTTCAGAAAATGGTAACAGTCATTGTTGTAATGAAAATGGTTCGATGGATTTCTTATGTACCATAGACAACGATTCCCCTTGTGGTCAACATGGGGAATGGTCTAGGACAGACTCTCTTCTTGACGGTCACTCTTAGTAGTGGTCAAGAAGACTAGTTCGCCTCGTCGAACAGTCATTCTTTCGAAGCTCACAATTGTGAGCAGTTTCGAAGAATGGTTTATTTTGGAGGTTGGTGCAGGACAGACATTTCCTTAGGAAATGGTCCTAACAGTCATTCCCTAGGGCAGATTCATTCTCTCCAAGTGCACTTTGTTTAGTGCTGGAGGAATGGACCAGATAGGTGAATGGTCCAGGTTCAACAATCAGGGACAGGCATTCCCTAGGGTAGACTCATTCTCTCGAGGTTGCACTTTGTTTACTGCTGGGGGAATGGCCTAGATAGGTGACTAGTCCAGGCTCAGAGTTCGAGACTGATATTCTTCCTTGTTTGAGAAGAATAGTCAAGATAGCTCATCATTGATGTTTTACCTTCTGAGGGAAGATAGTTTTCCAGATCTCACAGATGTGAGTGGAAGAATGGCCCAGAAGAAAAATAAGATTCGTTCATGTTTCTTTCCCTTCCTTAGCAAGTAAATGATAATCAAATATGGCAGATGGGCTGAAAGAAAAGGCCACCTTAACTGTTTTTTTACTATGGGAATGAAAATCTTTTCAAAGTAGCCTCCCTTTCTAGCCTTATCACAAGGAACCATATCTCCTTGGGTAACTATGGATCATTAGAGTGAAAATCTTTTCTAAGTAACCTCCCTTTCTAACCTCATCACAAGGAACCATATCTCCTTGGGTAACAATATCTCTTTGAGATTTGATCCTGGTGGATTGGGTGAAAATCACCTTCTCCCACCAATAACCCCAAGTCCTTGACAGCCTAAGTTGACTGTTACACAGTGAAGGTGAAGGTGAAAGAAGGGTTTGAGCCTTGAGGTACCCTAATTAGGGCCAAAAGTGGGCGTAGAAGCCATGCCATCTGAGATCTGCAAGAAGCTCTTTGGCATTTTCCCTGGTGATGTTACCAAATCTGGACCAGTGGTAATCCCACATTGATGGGTGGTTGTAGTGAATCTCCACGAAGAGCTCATCGACAATAAGAGGCATCTCTGGATCGCTGATCCATCGCTTCAAAATTGGCCACTCGCTTCCCTCGATGTCCATCTTCACCACCACCGTATCCGTGGCTTTCAATCGGAGCTCTTCCTTCATAAACCTCGTTATATTCACTGCATTGCTGGCCTCATCGTCTCCGTCCGACACAAAGTTGTAGCGCAGATGGATTCGATCCACCATCCACCGGGGAGCCTGGGGAGTGGTTTTTACATTGAGGGAGGCAGGATTCATTTGTTCCAGGTTTTTCTCCTCGTCAAAACCGGGAGGGTTTGGCTTTGGCAGGAGCTTGGAATCGACTTCGAAAGCGTGAATCTCGGTGAAATCGCAGGGGTACATTCGAAGAAACCAAGTGAGGCTGGTGCTGAATGCATTGGCGCCCAGATCTAGCACAACCCGTCGCTGTCTGTGATGTAGATCCATCGCCTTGGAAGGCAGAAGCCACGGCAGGATGTGCGTTTTGTCTTCCACATCATTGGCAAATCGGAGAGCGAAACCTCTGCGGAAGTTGTTACGATCGTCGAGCTTCTCGATGAGATGACCTCTCACAGGACAGGCAGCAGCCTCTCCTATCCACTTCATCTGCCGCCATGGATTTTCATCTTGACCTTGATCTTGATCTTGGTCCAAGAATGCTTCTTTTGTCCTGCACAACTCGCTCCTGTTTATCTTCCAGGCTTCCCAAAGTGTCCTTCACAACTCTTTAGCCAATTAGGGCACCGAGTTTCCCGAACAAACGTAACATCTTTACTCTTTAGCCATAAGAATTTTTTTTGTTATGGATGAAATCCTGAGATATAGCGACTTTTTATTGATTAAAATCTCGTCTAAAGATTATTATGGATTAAAATATCTCTTCTCCGTCACCTTTCAAACATATTTAAATAAAAAAAAACTATCTTTACTCTTTAGCCCTAAGAAATTTTCCTATGGATGTAATCCGAAGATAGAGCGACTTAAAAAAAAAACTATCTTTACTCTTTAGCCCTAAGAAATTTTCTTGTGGATGAAATAGCGACTTTTTATGGATTAAAATCTAATCTAAAGATTTTTTTGGATTAAAAAATCTCTTCTCCGTCACCTTTCACACATTAAAAAAAAATCCATGTTAACGTGTATAAGACAAATTATAACCAATCTAAAAAAAATAATTAAAACTTCAATAATAAAATGGGCAACATGGGCTTGCATAATTCACGACAGGTTGTTGCAGCGACGGCCGGGCCAGCTGCAACAGACCCCAATGTCACACAACGCCCCATTGTGGGTGCAACTAGGCCCTGAAATTGTGAACCATGAATTATTAAATGCAATGTACGTGCACCAATAAACCCTTAAATGACGGCCATGAATTTCGAGTAATAAGCAGCCTGCTGG
>ML793862.1:365906-378012 GCA_009831015.1 Picea engelmannii | reverse complement strand
TATATATATATATATATATATATATCACTTGCCATGCTGTGTATTCGTATTCAATGCTGATAACCAGTAGTATATATATTGTTGAAGCACCTTGGTATATATGTCTAGATATATCTGAGAATATATATACCACCAGCTGTGGAACAGACTGTTTATTGTTGGCCAAACATGAATGACAATAAACTTGTATCAAAGGTTATGATAAATTTAAGTTGAATGTGTAAAAAAAAATTATATATTAATCACTAAGTTTTATGTATATTAGAATTTTGTTGTTAAAGGTTTTGTTTTATTTTAAATAGATACATATTCTAAAATTCATTAGAATTTTATATTATTGTGAATTTTGTTATTTTAAATTTAAAAAGGATTATAATTAAAAAAGATTATTATAAGTTTACATTACTCCATCATTATATAAAAAAACTATAATTTTATTAATAAGAACTCAATAATTTGTATCATAGAATGTTTTCAAAGTTCAAACTCTTTGTATACATTTGAAACAACATACAAAGTTTATATATATATATATATAATTTCTCAATTTTTTTTTTATTATAATGTAATTTATAAAAGATATATAAGATAATGATAAGTTTAAAAAACATAAGTTAATCAAAAGTATGATGGTTATAATAGTGTGTAGTTATTCTTCTTGTCCTATTTCCATATCTTCTGTCTTATGGATCATTGTATCCTCATCTTTGTGCTCTCTTGTCATCATTGTATTCTCATTTTTGTGTTCCCCTTGTTCTTATAGCTTTTGATTGGAAGTCATAGATTGTGCATCTTTCTTCAAATTATTTACGAGACATTTTAAGAAGTTGCATTTTGCCTCAAGAATGCCCAACTCCTAGACCAAGGTGCCCATAAGCTCTACAATTTGAGAGATACATTGTTGCTCATATTCATGAAGCTTGGAGATAAGATAGAGAATGGATGCTCTATTCCTCCTAAGTTATTGTAAATCACGATGGTCCATGGTGTTTGATCCTCCTTTAGTTTGATAAAGAGAGAGTTGACGCTTGAAAATGCAATAGACCAACAAGCCTAATTTGAAATATAATTGATGAGGGTTAACACAACACTTAAGGGGATTTCCCCAATACTCAAATTGGCGAGGCTCTAAGAAACAACATTCACGACCTGTGAATGGAGTTAAAATATTTTCACTCTCTACTTGAATGCCCAATAAACCCATCCCCGAATACTTAAAGACACTCCCAGAAACATGCATTGATTGTTATATTAACAACCAAGTCTTATTTATAATCTAATTTCAATAAATAGAAGGTAAACAAAGAGTAAAAAATGTCAACTATTGCCCTAACTATCAAGAATAAATTATGGTGGAAACCAATTAAATAGAGTTGTCCACAACTAGAGAGTAGAGAAAATATCTTTGAAGTCACGATTTATATACCCAGTATTCCCTTCCTCAAATATTCAATCTCAAAATAAACTGATGAAGACCTGTGACAGCTATTGTGCAAGTTACTAACTCCAATGCACTATCGAGACCCGACAAAAGAAGAGAAGACAAAAGGGAAATATAACTAACCACCAAATTGAGATTGAAGGAATATTTTGAATGATCTCGTAATGAGCAAAGTTTCTCGCCTTCCTCCCACCATGCAGAGGTTCAAATTGTCCATTATCCCACCTTGCCCTAGGGTAAATTAAACATATGCCTTCATTACCCATTGTTCCCATAAGCTCTTGAACATGTGCAAGGGAGCCTTGGGCCTCATCATTTTTATTGCATTGCCTTGATAGAAGGGTTGGTATGTGAGGGACATGTATTCCTGGGGGCATATTAAGGTATGGCTTGGATGGTTGATTGGCCATTAACCCAAAGCACCCCTATTTTTAGTTTTGTTGTCTTGTTGGCTAACGAGTTAGCTTAGCGATTATGAATCCTTAAGACTTGATAAAAGGAGGTTTATGGATTCTTGTAGCCTCATGTTGAGCTCAAACCAGGATGGAAGTGGCGATTATGACTCCTTAAGACTTGATAAAAGGAGATTTCTTGGATTCGTGTAGCCTCATGTTGAGCTCAAACTAGGATGGTGTTGAGTCTTTAATAAGCTAGAAAAAAGTTATTTTGCATCAACTTGATAATTCTACTAGGATAGCCCAATACACTTAGAGTTTGAATTTGTTCTATCACCACTAACCTTATTCTGTGGAGTAGTGAGTAAGCTTTTGCTTGTTTATTGGATGACATTTCAAATCCCCAAGCATATGACAATTCTATTTTTCTTTTTCCTTCGAGATCAGTAAGGATACCACGTGACACCCTTTTTAAATTTAAAGTACATGAAGTGGGTTTTGATTCACTTATGTGTGCACGAGTAATAAAAAGAGTATATAATTTATTTTACAAATTTATAAGTTTTAGATAATATATATATCAGATTTTACTTATTAAAAAAAAATTAATGTATATTCTTTAATATTTAAAGACTATTTAAAAAAAAAAAAAAAATTAATTACTTTATATATATATATATATATTTCTATGTAAATTTAAATTCACTGTAAAAATATTTAAGCTTAATCTAATTTAATTGTGTTGTTTAAAATTTTATAAAGCAAATTGTGATTGTAATAGGATTATAAATACATCTGGGTGAGTGCAAGAAGTTTGTGGCCAAAAAAGTGGCAAGGGCATGATTAAGAATGTGCACTTGCACGAATGTGTGGGCGCACATGTTCCTATACCTATAGGTTTGGATATGGTCGAACCTCCATGTAAATTTCCACATAGGTTTAGTGGAAAAACCGCATGCATAGTCTTAAGAGTGCATGCACGATCTTAAGAGCGCATGTGTGATACTAAGAAAGTGCACATGGTCTTACTGATAAAATTATTTAAAGGGCCCGAGCGCCATTTGTGCTTCTATCATTGGGAACAAATAGTGGAGTTAGATAGGAGGAAGAAAGGGAGGAGGGGGGCACTGTGTCCATGTATGTTACATTTTTCTCAATTTTGATCCAATTTAGTCATTCCAATTTAGTGTTTCTCTCCCAACAATCTAAATTAAAAAAAAATGTGATTTTGTATTTTAAATAAAAAATGAACCTAATTTACATGCCATGGCTTTTAAATTGTAGCATATATAATTCAATGGAAGCCCAAGACAATTTAAACTGCTCAGAAGAAAACCAAGAAGATCAAAACCCCAACCCACCACCACCACATAATGTAAACATTGAAATTGATGAGGGTTTGGTTATATTATGAATCCTTGAGGAACAATTAAGGGAGACTAGAGAGCCTACCAAAGTCTCCTTGGCCACTTCTTGGACATCTATGTTTAGTCCATTGCAACTTCCCAAGGGAAATTGACCTCTATTTCTTATTATAGGGCACGAATGTATGATTACTAGAGCATTGGTTTGGATAGAAACAAAGTCAAAGAATTGGACATTTCAAAACAACAAATATTGTTTATTTTTAGGGATCCTAGAAATGGACAAGAACTACCATTGACCAAGAAACGCATCTCCATTAACGGGTGCATCCATCCCCAGATTAGTCAAAACTGGATGGATAGGTGGTACATGGATTTTGATAAACCTCCCTGAAATAACAGGGAGATGCCCTTATATTTTATGAGGAAATTATGGGATGAGTTTATTATGGGTAATCATGTCAACTAATTTGACATTGGTGACTTCCATTGGGTGGGTGCACCATACACAAAGGTATGTTCATTGGGTGCACGGTACACAAAGGTATGTATCCCATTTGATATATTCAACATAGTCATTTCTTTATTTTATGACATCCTCAATTTTTTATATGTTCTCTTGTTTCTACAGGATTTGGCACCAGGTGATGTCGGGGATTTTCCATCTTGGATGGACAAGTCACCAGTGTCACATGTATCATGTGTAAAGTTAAATATCGTATAATTCTCAAATTGTTTGTGTTTGTGTTTTTGAATTTTACTATTTGGTACTAATAGTTCAATTTTATTCATATGTATGTAGGTTGTCGATATATTTGCTAGGTATAGTAGTATTACACCCCCTGGGCACTTGGGAGTTGCATCTCCGTTGCCTTTTTCCAAGCCTAGGGTGTTGGAATCACTTGTACATCTTGTGAGGGTCCATCATAGACCACCTGTCTTCCACCCACCCCCACCACCACTTTCAGCCCCATCGACATAGATTGCCATAATAGATGTTGTCTTAGAGCAAGTTGTACAACCTAGTCCTCCATCTGACACTGAATCTCCATCGATGCCTAAGATATTCACGATGAGATAATACATTGGTGATAATTTTTAATGTTTCATGAATTTGTTTTTACACATATTTGTTTAATTTTCTTGACTTGATCATTGTAACTAATACAGGGTGGCATTGCAGAGAGACTGGGGTCACAGAGGAGGGTAACACATGCATGATTGACAGTTTCATATGCAGTAAGTTGTCTTAGGTTAAATTACAAAGTATCAATTTGTATGTCTATTAATTCATTGATGAAAACAAATTATAACAATGTTCATGTTGATATTATGGTAACTGCGGGAGGTATTTACCTCCACGTGTAAACCTGATGAGGATAGAATACTCCGGGAAGCCAGAAGAAACCCTAATGAGTTGGCTAATAACCCTAGAAGACTTGTTGGATCAAGAAGATAATTTAAATTAGGTTATTAGCCTCCAAGAGAAGAAGTTGGCCAGAAATAATAATATATACTGAACAGATAGATACCCAGAATGAGAAGTCGGCCCAGACTATTATCCAGAATTAGTATAAATACAGGAGGCTAGTTCGCATTCTGGAAGGAAATCTCAGAATTGTAGAGCAGCACTTGTGCGCACTGCAGTTGCCCAGATTCTATGTAGGTTTGGAGGAGAGCTGTCATTGTAGCTGCTGCAACTAGAAGTTACGCTTGGACTATCTCTTGGTTAGGATTTGGATTATCTGATCAACTCTTGTTGGTGCACTATCCTTGGGGAAAGATGCACTGCCCTTTGTTTGTCTATCTAGCCTAGGGTTTGCTTCCGGAGTGATTCTTTGTCAAGGTTAAGGTGCTCGGAGGGTGGCTTTGGCCTATGGTTGGGTGACAATAGAGATATTGTCAATGGTAAAACAAGCACATGCATTATATTCTAACAGGTTATGGGCCCACACCTCCTTCATTCAGTCTAAACGCTGGAAGGAAACATAGCCTCTAGGATATTGAGCTCGTTGAGGAACTTTTGCTAGGGTTACTGGCAGAAGCAGCTTCCAAGACACTGTCGTTAGGGTTACTAACAGGTGCAGTTGTAGAAACCATAAACCTCTCGTTGAGGCACCTTAAGTGAATATATTGACCTAATCTCCAAATAGATCAGTGCGCCCTAGCCTAGCACATCTCCTGGTACTCTCAACAAGCCAAGATGTCAAGTTTGAGTTTGTGGTCAAATCTAGGGTTTGACCAAGTCAAAGCAGCCATGACTTATTCTATGAAGTCAGAGAATAAGTTAGATGGATCCTCTAACTTTAGAGAATGGAAGACAAGGATTGACCTCATCCTTGCCAAGAATAAAGTGTTGGATATCGTGAAAGGAAAGATCATGGAACCAGTGTTTGAAGAAGGAAAAGAGAAGGAACCACAGAACTTTGTAGTTATGGAGAAGTTCAAAGACGGTGACATCAATTCCATGAGTATCATAGTGGACTCTGTAAAAGACCACTTGATACCCTACATATCTCATCTTGACTCATCGAAGAAGATGTACGATGCCCTAACAAACCTCTTCTCAGTCAGAAACATTGGACAAGTCATGAGTCTGAAGAATGAGCTTCGTGACATGAAGATGAATGATGATGACAACATAACATCATACTTTGTGAGAATCTCTCAGTTAATAGATCAACTACAAGCTATTGAAGAGATCATTTCAGAGAAGGAATTGGTAAACATAGTACTCAATGGTCTTCCCAAGACGTGGGATGCATTTGCCGCAAGCATGAACACAAGAAAGGAGTATCCAGCATTGGAAGAATTTTGGACTTGTTGTGCTCAAGAAGAATCAAGGATTAGTGCAAAAGAGAAACCCCAAAATGAAGTACGATGATCAAGCCTTCACAGCAAGATTCAAGAACTTCAGGAACAAAAGGAAGTTTGGCTCAAGGAGGAAGCCAAATCAAGAGAAAGAAATTTCAGAAATACAATGCTTCAACTGTCGAAAGTATGGTCACTACAAGAATCATTGTCCCGAGCTAAGGAAAAGGAAGGAGAAACATGAAGCATCAGTTGCCGAAGAAAAAGAAACCTACAAAGAAGACTAAGCAGGATGAAAGAGACTTATTCTTCTAAAGGTAACAATACTCTTCTTATTTCTTGTACATATCTTGTTTGTATCGTCTATGTACATATCTTGTATATCTATCCTTTGAAAGATAATGTGTTCCAAGAAGAAATATACCGGTGGAAGAACAACAAGATAAGGATTGATATCATTGGATAATACATGAAAGAATGAAATACATCAAGCAAATCATGTGGAAACTATTGCAAGATAAGCTGAATAAATCATGAAGAGACTTAGAAGAAGCAAAGACAGCAATAAAGAGGAAATTGGAGAAAGACTTATGACATTTTTTAGAAGAAAACAAGACGGAAGCGTGGACTTTGTTAGACAAAGAGAGCCAATTATATATTTCAAAAGACAATAAAGATGCAGATGAAAGAGTGGACTCTGTTAGATGGAGGGAGATGATTATATGCACTCATACATGAATAAAGGATTAGGAAGGAGATAAACCTATGATCCATTAAAGATGATGAAGTATATATCCATGGTAGCATCCATGAAAGACAGTACGTGTTCAGTTCAACCGCAGAAGAAGTCTTCTTCAAAGAGAAGTCTAATATATCCCTGGTTTTCCATCCACATCCATGATCCTATGATGAAAGAAAGAAATGGAATCTTTAGGGCATGGAATCTATAAGAAACTCCATGGACCCAAGAGCTAAAGAAAAACATCAGGAAGAACATGAAGATTCCAAGAAAGAAAGAGAAGCCAGAACAACCAGTCATTATATTAAGAATCACAATATTACCAGCCTGATATGAACTCAATAAAAGCAATCAAGCAGAGGAACTGAAAGTCGTGATGAAGAACAGTGTATGAAAGTCTTATGAATGAAAGCATTGTGAGATATAGAACTAGAGGTTCTCCCATATGGAGGTAGAAGACTATGATGATTACTTGTTCCAGTACACCAGACATATCTCTACATGAGTCATTATATCATCTGCAACATCCACGAGTTGGAGTTCTACATCAGATGAATGCAAAGAATGTTCTCCAGAGAAATTGAATAAAGAGTGTATGAAGAGAAACCTAAAGACTTTGAGGCATACTAGAAAGAGACCCTTGCATGCAGATGGAAAAAGACAACTTGGTGGAGAACCTCCAGTGCACAGTAGAAGCATGGTGAAGATTTTCTATAACAGAGATATTGTATCAAGATGATTACTCAGTAGATCAGATCTCATGATGACAGAAGAAGTTCCACATGGATATGTTCCAGTTTTCCAACAATGATATACTATATTGATCAAAGCTACATGAAGCCTTCAGAAAAAACCAATGTTCCAGAAAAAAATACATTTGAAATCAAGCATTACATTATCCGTAATGAAGTCCAGAAAGGAGAAAGTGGTTCTCCAATACATATCTCCACAGATGAGCAGATAAGCAAACATTTTTGTAAAGCTTCTATCCAAGATGAAAGAGTTTGCATACTCAAGCTGGAGCTCATGGAGATGACTTCCTTATTGAAAAAGGAAGAGATGACTCCCAGGTTGGGAGGGAGCACTAAAAATATTATTGAAGACATTCATTGAAAAATAGTCCAGCTTGGACAAATTCTTTCCTGTTCAGAAAGTGGATTGAGATTTCTGACAGACAGTGATTTCCCATTGTGGTTAACATGGGAAATGGTTAAGATTGTTGGTGTATCATATACAGTGACTTCCCATTGTGGTTAACATGGGGAGTGGTCTAGGGAAGTCTCTCTTCTTGAGGATTACTCAAGAAGACTGGCCCACCTCGTCGGACAACGATTTCTCATTGTGGTTAACATGAGGAATGGTCCTTTTTGGAGGTTGGTATAGGACAGTCTTTTCCTCTTGTGGTTAATAGAGGAAATGGTCCAGAAAGTCATTCCTTAGGGCTTATACATTCTATCCAGGGCACACTTTGATTAGTGTAGGAGGAATGGCCCAGGGTGGGGAATGGTCCAGGCTCATAAATCAAGGAAATGCATTCCTTAGGGTTTATACATTCTCTCCAGGGTGCACTTTGATTAGTGTAGGAAGAATGGCCAAGGGTGGGGAATGGTCCAGGTTCAGAAGACAAGACAATTATTCTTCCTTTCTTGAGAAGAATAGTCCAGATATCTCATTGTTCTACTCTAAGGGAAGATATTCTTTCATATCTCACAGATGTGAGTGAAAGATTGGCCCAGATGATTCAATTTATATCATAACATTGTTTCTGTGTATGTTGATATCAGATGATTGTTATGAAGACTATATGACACTAGATGTATACTATTGTGGTGGATGTGTTCCACTGTTCGTGACTATATGTTGTTGATCAAGTGCTTGTGTGTTACTTGGTGTGGTAGTGTACCACTAGATTGTAGTTATGTACTACTATGGATAGACACATTTGTGTTCTATCTTGTTTCGATTTCCTTGAATACTATCAGCAGTCTTGGAAATGATTATCAGTTAGATGGATAATCAAAGGACATAGATTTCCCAAACAGAAAATGGTTCAGAGCATTTACTCTTCTATATTAGAAGAATGGATATTGTATCACTCTATGGAGTGAGCATCATGTCTGATTACTCAGATAGAGTATGGTTTTGAGAGATGATGCAGCTGATGACACTGATGATGATAATGGTGCTCATGATCTAGTCATGATCTAGTCTATACAACTATGTTTATGCTACCGGGTGAATGGTAGGAGGGAGTGTTGATATTATGGTAGTTGTGGGAGGTATTTACCTCCATGTGTAAACCTTACGAGGATAGAATACTCCGGGAAGCAAGAAGAAACCCTAATGAGTTGGATAATAACCCTAGAAGACTTGTCAGCTCAAGAAGATAATTTATATTAGGTTATTAGCATCCAAGAGAATAAGTCGGCTAGAAATAATAATATATACTAAACAGAAAGATACCCAGAATGAGAAGTCAGCCCAGGAAGTTAGCCAGAATTAGTATAAATACAGGAGTCCAATTCGCATTCTGGCAGGCAGTCTCAGAATTGCAGAGCAACACTTGTGCGCACTGCAGTTGCCCAGTTTTTGCACAGGTTTGGAGGAGAGCTTTCGTTGCAGCTGCTGTAGCTAGAAGTTACACTTGGAATATCTCTTGGTTAGGGTTTGGACTATCTGATCATCTCTTGTTGGTTCTCTATCCTTGGGGAAATATGCGCTACCCTTTGTTTGGCTATCTAGCCTAGGGTTTGCTTCCGGAGTGATTCTCTATCAAGGTTAAGGTGCTCGGAGGGTGGCTTCGGCCTATGGTTGGGTGACAATAGAGATATTGTCAATGGTAAAATGAGTACATCCATTATATTCTAACAGTTTATTCTTTGTGCAGTCTCTAGAGCATCGAAGCATACCCAGGCCTAGAACCTATCAAGGTGCATCCTCGAGCAAGAGAAGAAAGATATATTTACATGATACTCCTGAGGGTGGCGAGGGTGGAAATGGTCAATGATTGACCAAATATTGTCATTTTGTAGCTAGGCCATGATATAGATGTTGTTTTATATTAGGAAACATGTTGTCTCTTTGTATATTGGGCACGAGTTGCCATTTTATAAAAAATGTAGAATTTAGACGATGTTGAGTATTATATATACACACACACACACACACACACACACACACACACACACACACACACACACACATTTCATGGCACGTTTTTTATGATTCTCATTGTTTCTACATTTGATGTTGATGAATATATGAATTTCAAAGTGTTTGAATTCCAAAGTGTATGAATTTTATGTGTATTAATCCCTTGAGATTTGTTTCTAAAGTGATTATAAATACTTTCATTATGCATTAAGGAATAGATTATGGTGGAAAAGATTGCTAAGTGCTAAATCCATAAGCAATTAATGGTTCTCAAGTAGCATTGCTTGCTAATCAACCATGTATATCTACATCATCGATACATCATTCCTTCTGAATTGTTTGCATAAATGTTGTGGATATCCATATTCTAACTCACAACCAACAATATGGACTACCTCTTGAATTATCTCCATCTAAATCCAATGACAATCCACACTCAAATAGTGGCCACTTGAAAATATTGTGACCTTAAAAATGGCATATTACAATAATTTATTACATAAACCAATTTTCTCATTTATCTTCTACATAATTGTAAATCACTTAAAAAATTTAGCTCAATGTCATTTTCTAGGGCGCACACATTATTCCCCTCTTTCTATGCATGACATATATAAAATCATTTGATTTATGTGTAACTCTTCATAAATTCCAAAAAGACTAGTGAAGGACTCATTAATGCACATGTTTGCTTAGATTGTGTAGTGGGTATATGTAAATTTTGTTAAACCCATAAATTAGTAATAACATGTATTTAGTCTTCCATAATGTCAACTAAACTTATTGATTTTGATCAATAGAATGAGAGAGTTCACATGGAAACTAGATCTTAGAATGGGTATCATTTTCCACCTACAAATAAAGGTTTTGAGGTTACATTTCATGACACACTATAGAAAGTAATGCTATGATACCAAAATTCCTCTAGGGATACTTGAAACCATTATTCTTTTCCCTTCACCGTCTATGAGAGTTTATTGCACATTCCTACCCAATTTTTTTGTTAGAGAACACAAGGAGACAAGGGATCCTCCCAAACCCAATCCCAAAAACATGTTGATGCCATGCCATGCCATTGTCATTCCTTTCCAAGTCATTACATGCCATGCCCTTGTCATTTCCACGTGATTGTCAAACCTTTTCATGCCATGCCATTGCAATGCCTTGTCAAGCCATGCCATGCCATGCCTTTCCATATCATGCCATTTATATGCCAATGCCATGCCTTGCCAAGAATTTCCATGGCATGCCATTTCCATTCCATGTCATTGACATGCCATGTCATTTCCATGCATTGCCAAGCCATGCCATGCCATGCCATTTCCATGTAGATTCCCATGCCTTGTCATGTAGTTCCCCATTTTAACCTATATAACAATAAATATATATTTCCATTGTCATGCCATAAAATTTCCATGCCTCGCCAATCCAATAAATGATATTAATTAAGTTACAATAGGATAAATATAACAACCCTTAATACAAGTAATCATTAAATGAAAGGGGGTTGAAAATGCAAGCATAAACTAGGTTTTAGATAACAAATGCTTGTTGAAATGAAATATGACACATAACAGCCCTAGAATATTCAAGACATCAAGCAATGTTATGGTATGGTATGCATTGGCAATGGTATGGTATGCATTGGAAATGGTATTCTTTTGTATGGTATGTATTGGCAATGGAAATGGAAATGGTATGCATTAATAATGGAAATTGTATGCATTGGTATGGTATGAATTTCCTTGCCATTGTCTTGTATGGTATGCATTGGAAATTGTATGGGATGGTATGCATTTTCAATGCCATGTATTGGCAATGGAAATGGAAATGGTATGCATTGGAAATGGTATGCATTGTCTTGCCATTGTATGGTATGCATTGGCAATGGTATTGTATGGTATGCATTGGAATTGGAAATGGAAATGGAAATGGTATGGTATGCTATGGCAATGGTATGGTATGCTATGGTATGGTATTCATTGGCAATGGCAATGGAAATGGTATGCATTGGTATAGTATGCATTGGCTTGTCATTGCCTTGTATGGTATGCATTGGCTGTTAAGCCCTAATATTGGCTCATTATCCCTTAATTGGGGCATATTAGATTAGTAATGCTATTTTATTTATGTCGGCTTTAGGCCATTAGTTGTAATTTAGATTAGTAATGTTATTTTAATTATGTCGGCTTTAGGCCATTAT
>ML793862.1:303221-342024 GCA_009831015.1 Picea engelmannii | reverse complement strand
TCATCATGTTATTAGATTTATCATTGAGCAAATGTAGAATAATTGTGTAAATGAAAATGAAATGAAATTATGTTAAAGCAAAATTTTTATTGTGTATGTTTAATGGAAGATTAATAGTTTAACATCATGTATGGGTGTTACAAAGGATGTGGGAAAAATTCTCCATCATTTCGTCCCTCTGTCGCGTGAGAGCTTGCTCAAGCAAAAGATTGATAGGATCGTCTGCTCCATCATTTTTCTTTTCTTCTGCCATTGAGGGTTTCTTGGGTGTGAGAGAGCAATTTTCCTCAAGAGAGACAAGCTCGAGACCTAACTTTCTATACTCGGACCTCGTCGGGGACATGCATTGAAAAAAATGATCAAGAACAGTTTGCTCTGATACCACTGATCTGGATTATTTTCGGCACGAAATGAGATCGGAGATATAATAAAGAAATGCACAGAGATATTGCATATATTCAATAATATAACAGAAATATATTAGAGATGAAACCATAAACACAGATATATAGTAATACACGATTTCTATTAATGAAATAAATGTACAGAGATTGTAAAATACAGAGTGAAAGACTTGATAGAATGGTGGCAGCTTATCTCTGAGAAGAGATGTGACGGCTACTCGCATTCACAAGAAGATGATTACAATGAGGCTCTGAAGGCCTTTTTACAATAAATAGGAATGCAAAAACCCTAGACATCCAAAAACCTAACCGTAGGAGATGAAGCGCCAAAAGTCATGTGGGCCCCGTTTGGGTAAGTTAGTACATCAACTTTCTGGGGTCATACCTTTTGCATACGATCTCTGTTTTAGTCGTATGATAGCTCGTTGGAAAGGTATCATTGAGGAGATTATTTTTGGGGCTCAATCATGACTTTGGATATCATTGAGAACCTCTATCTCGAAAAACCTTCATTTAGGCCCTCAAAATGGCCCCGGAAGTTAAAACCTGCTAAAAATAGTAAATTGCCAAAATTGCCAGTAAACTGTTTTGAGCCAATAGGAAAAGGTGGGTGGCCACTGATATCCATCTGGATCAATTTTGGTATGCACAACTGATTTCCCTTGAACAAAAATCCCTCTTGAATCATATACTCTGTCCACTGGATTTTGTCTCTCAGCACAGGATTTTCACATGCTTCATATGCTTCCTTGAAATCCATATCATCACAATACATGTCCTTAAGGTGTTCAAACCCCAAGGTCCTCACCTGAAATTCCTGTAGAATCAAGCATTTCCTACTTAATGCATCAACAACCTTGTTAGCATTCCCAGCAATATGTTTTATGACAAAAGTAAAATTCTTCATAAACTCAATCCATTTTGCATGCCTCTAATTCAATTTTTCTTGTCTAGTTATGAATTGTAAAGCCTGGTTATCATTATACAAGACAAATTCCTGTGAGACAATGTAGTGTCTCCACTTCTTCGAGGCTTGAATTATGGCACAAAACTCCTTATCATACATGGAGTATTTTCTCTTTGTCTCATTCAGCTTCTCACTGAAATAGGAAATAGGTATATTATCCTGGCTCAAAACTACTCCACTTTCATCACATCTCACCTTAAATGTCTTTTCAAAATTTGGCAAGACCAGAATTGGTCGTTCTGTTATTTTATCCGTCAGTATATTGAAGCTCCTCTTGGCCTCCTTTGTAAATACTTGTGCTTCTTCTTCACTGTATCCATCATTGGCGCACAAATTCCACTAAAGTCTCTGATGAACTTCCTATAGAATATTGCTAATCCATGGAAGATCCTTACCTCAAACATACTCTTTGGTGACAACCATTTTTTTATTTCTTTCACCTTCTTTGGATCCATCTTCAGTTCATTTGAAGAGATCACAAAACTCAAGTAAATGAGTTTTGTCTTCATAAAATAGGACTTTTTCATATTTATCACCAACTTCTCCTGTTGTAGTCTCCTCATCACTAGTGTCAGGTGTCTCAAATTCTCCTCTTTAGTCCTGCTAAAGATCAGTATATCATCCAGATACACAACCACAAACTTTCCAATGAAAACTTTCAGTATTTCATTCATCAACCTCATAAAATTACTCAAGGCATTCGTTAAGCCAAATGGCATAACAAGCCACTCATACAAACCTTCATTTGTCTTAAAGGTTGTTTTCCACTCACCACCTTGTCTCATTCTAATCTGGTGATATCCACTTTTCAAATCTATCTTAGAAAACAAATTTGCTCCACTTAAAAAGTCCATTAAATCATCCATTCTTGGTAAAGGAAATATATACCTGATGGTGATCTTGTTAATGGCTCTTGAGTCTGTACACGTTCTCCATCCTCCATCCTTTTTTGGACTCAACACAGTTGGTACTGCGCATGGACCCAAGCTCTCTCTAACCAAACCCTTGTCTACCAGTTCCTGGACTTGGTTCTTCACTTCCTCATTCTCTCGAGGTGTCAATCTGTATGCTTCTTCGTTTGGCAGACTTTCTCCTAGTATCAAGTCAATATGGTGGTTGATAATTCTGACGGGTGGAAATGAGTTAGGCAGCTCATCCACCACCATGTTAGCAAAATTATCCAACAATTCATGAACTTCTTCAGGCAAATCATCCATTGAAGTACTTATAAGAATAACTCTAGGCTTCCTCACCACAACAAACTGCATCTCCTGTTATTTCTTGACTTCTTTCAGGAGTTCCTTCCCACTCATGAGAAGTATGCTTGTGTTGACTTCCTCTTTCGCTTTCTTCTCCTCTATTGGTAGTAACATGTGTGTTCTACTATTCTTCTCCAAGGTGTATGTATTCTTCCTCCCATCATGAATGACATTCCTGTCAAACTGCCATGTTCTTCCCAACAAAATATGGCATACATCCATGGGAATTACATCACACATAATTTCATCTCTATATCCTCCTATATTAAATTCAACCAAGCATCATTTATTAACCATTACCTGGTGTCCTTTCTACAACCATGAGACTTTGTATGGATTCGGATGTGCAGTTGTCTCCAGATCCAATTTCTCCACCATCTCTGTGGATACTAAGTTTTCAGTGCTCCCACTGTCAATTATCACCTTGCATACTCTGTCTTTAGTCTTGCAAATTGTTCTGAAGAGACTATTCCTCTGCACTGGCTTTTCAACTTTTACCTCTAGTTTCAAGATAACCTTCCTCAACATCGGGGATATTCCATCCTCTTCTCCTTCTGCTTCAGCATTCCCTCTCTGTGCTTCTGAAATGTGAGCTTCACCTCCTCTCTCTTTTTGTTACTTGGGACATTCCCAAGACATGTGCCTTGTCTTTCCACAGGCATAGCATCTTACTTCTCCTCCTCTTCCTCCTCTTCCTCTAGAAGAACTTCTTCCACCACCCTGTCTTCCTCGGGAACTTCCTCCTCTTTCCGAGTGATTATGTGGTTTCTCAGTCTCGTCATTAGACTTATGTGCCTTGTCATGGGTAACTCCCTTGATTTTGTTTGGAGCTGGGATTTTGCCTCTTCCTCATTGGATTTTTTTTCTATCCAACTTTTCCTCTGCCTTCAATGTAAATTGATAAGCATCCTGCACTGTCTTTACCGACATCATGCTGAGCTCATCCTAGATTTCATATCTCAAGCCAATTATATACCTAGAAAATTTTTCTTCACCTCTCTCCCTTTGTCCAGTTCTGATGTTCAGCCTGTAGAACTCCTTTGTGTACTCTTTAACCGTCATCCCCTTCTATCTCGGGTTCTGCATCTTCCTGAACATATTAATCTGATAATCCTTGGGAATGAACTTAGCCTTCATCTTGGCTACCATTTTGTCCCAATTATTTATCTTTTTCTTGCCTTTTCTTCTCCTCTCAGCCTGCAGTTCATCCCACCACAGTGTTGTGTGTCCTTTTAGCCTGGTGACAACGTGTTTCACCTTTCTCTCTTCATCGACATATTCATAGTCTAAATGTTTGTCCATGGATCTTATCCAATCCAACAAATATTCAACATCTAAATTTCCTTCATACATTGGGACCTTTATCTTTTCTCTACCTCCCAATCTAGCAATTTCTCTCAGCAAGCATTCTTCGGCAACATCCTCTCCTACAACTTCTTTGGCTTATACGTCTTCTCTCTCTATGTCACTGATGTCTCCAACATCAGGTTCTCTCCTTTGTTTTGCCTCCATCACTTCCAACCTTGCACAAATTTCTCACCTCTCTCTTTCTACAACACGATTGGATAAAGGTGGCTCCCCTCATCTCCTCAGTGGCATTGTGTTGACTGTCTCTCACACATAGAGTACAAATTTGAGTTCTTATGTCTCATTTGCCTGAAATATACAGATGAAAATCAACTCTAATACCACTTGGTGCAAACCCCCCTTCTCTCTGAAGGGCTGTGTGACCTCTCGGTCTAGGATCGATCAAGAAATTGAGTCGGATCGACTCTTTGGGTCTCTCCTAGACCCCAAACCCACTTACACAGGTCCTTTCTCCAAATGCGCAGGTCGTATGAGACCCACGGGTTCTCTTCTGAGTGTTGTTCAACTTCCACGCTAGCTCTTCTCTGGCTAAGCCCCTTCCTTCTTGCGACCACGGCTATGACCACTCGCCTAAATCAAAAGGCATTTCACAATCCACTTGGTGCAGACCCCCCTTCTCTCTGAAGGGCTGAACAACCTCCCGGTCTAGGATTGATCAAGAAACTGAGTCAAATCGACTCTTTGGATCTTTGCTAGACTCCAAACCCACTTACACAGGTCCTTTCTCCAAATACGTAGGTCGTATAAGACCCGCGGGTTATCTCCTGGGTGTTGTTCAACTTCCACGCCAACTGGGCGCTATCTCTTCTCTGGCTAAGCCCCTTCCTTCTTGCGACCACAACTATGACCACTCACCTAACTCAAAAGGCGTTTCATGATTTTGCGTATCAAGTCTTTGCATGTGAGTCACCCTGACTCTCCTGACCTCTGAAATCCCAACATGAGCCTAGCGCATGCTAGCCCCTCTATTCTCCTTCACCGATGTGACCCTTCACTATGACCGTGGGCCAATATTTCAAGTGCTTCGTGATTTCGCATTTCACGAAGCTTGCTTGCTTGTCCTCCCAAAACTTGAATTTGTGAGTTCTGATTGCTTGATCGTTGGTCCACAATCCCCATGATCCAGCAGTCCTGATCTCCTTTTTGCGTATGGGGATTTCGTGTTTCACGAAGTTGGAGGACCACTCACCTCCCTTCTCTCGATATCAAAACTCCCGATATCTTCTTGGACAATTAACAACCCATGCTCTCCTCGATCTGATGGCTCATATCAAATCATGAACTTGGATTTCACAAGTTCCCATAACTCTTACCTCTAATTTCCAGAGTTGCAAACTCCCGACAAAACCAAATCTATGGTCCACGATCTTCCTTCAATCGACGACTGCGATGACATCGCGCTCCCTCCCAACTCTCGAAATGTCGATATTTCGAAGCACGAAATCAACAGCTCGCACTCCTCTGGATCTAGCGACCACTATCAAATCGTGAACTCGGGCCTCACAAGTTCTCACGACCTTTACCTCTGGCTATTCCGAACTTCCAATCAGTGAAACATTGAGCTCTCACCACGTGTCCTCCTTGACAAGGTACGGCTCCGATGATTTCAGAATTTCATAACCTCGCTCCTCCCATGTACTTTCAAAGCTTATCATTAGTGCACTTTACCTTGGTCGAGCGACTACAATTCTTTTGCGCTCAACCTGAATGGCTGAGATATTTCCTCCTCTATGCTTGTCCCTCATTGTCTGGATGTTGATTGAGTGGTCTAGATCTTTCCCTCTAAGATTACGCTTTCTTTAGAATTATAATATTTTTGAAAGATTCAAAGGATTCGACCTTTATCCTTCCTGCGAGAATGTTTCTTGGATCTCGTCCACACTTATGAAAATTGTTATCCCTTCTGAGCTTGGTCTCATGAAGACTTCAACTTCCCATGCACTCCTTGTGTTTCAGGGAGTTTGAGAACTCAAATCTGAAGGATTTATCGAAGAGAAATTCCTCTCTCCCTCCTGGTGTTTTCCTTTTGCTGGTTCTTCGACTTCTTACAAAGTCCCTTCGACACTTAGTCGAATATTGGATCTGTGCACTCCTTGCACCAGATATTTACGCAAGGTTCGAATTCTTGCAGACGACTGTGCACACCTTGTACCTGTCTCTTTGCACTCCTTGCAAAGGGAAATTTTCATGCTATCTCTTTTGAGCTTTGGAACTGAAGCAAATCCCGTTAACGCACTCCTTGCATTTTGTGTGCACACCTTGCACCACTCGACAGAAGAGAAACAATTTAAAATTATCCTAACATTCACAGTTCCATCTACTCTTAACGAAATTCATTCATTCATTCATGAAAGCATAATAACAGAGAATTGCAAAACAATGTCCACACCATACATTGGGTCAATTTTCCTCTGTTATATTCAAAAGTGAAAAATGGCTACAACTATCATCACAGCAAAAACTGAAAACTCATAAATCTCCTACTAACTTGCAGCTAGCCTCATTTGGGCGTACATAACCTCTATTTATCTCAGAGGGCTCTTAGGGTTCCCCCTGACTACTTTTCTACATCAAAACCTATACTGACGGCTATCCTAGTGCAGTCACAGTCCAAAGCAGGAGTGGAAACTCCCACTTCACTCGCAATCATTCAAGCGTGCCTCAAAAGATTTTTGCGGCGCTGAGTTAAGGCGTACTTCATAATATCTGTCGTAACTGCCAGTGTTGAGATTTCGTACAGATTCCCAGACATTGAGCGTCCTACACCACGTGCTTTCCAATGATGATCCTGCATCATAATAGCTCGTTAAACCCAGAAAACCATGCAACATATTAAGAGTTTTAGGGCGAGGCCAATCTTTCATAGATTTAATTTTCTTAGGATCCATCCAAACACCATCCTTGTCGACAGTATGACCCAAGTATTCCACTTCTAAGGCTCCAAAGGTACATTTATATTGTTTGAGGAAAATTTGGTGCAAAACTAAGACAAAATGACGGAGAAAAGGATGGAAGACATTATTCATAAGACTTTGGAAAGTGGAGGGAGCATTACACAAGCCAAAGGGAATTACCAAGAACTCATATTGACCCTCATGAGTTTGAAATGCAGTCTTGGGAATGTCTTATTATTTCATATAGATCTGGTGGTAGCCAAAACATAGATCAATTTTGGTGAAGTATTGAGCACCATTCAATTCATCCAAGAGGTCGTCAATGGCAGGAATCAAGAATTTGTCTTTGATTGTGAGTTTCTTGAGGGTGCAAAAATTAGGACACATGTGCTAAGAACCTTCTTTATTGAGTACCATGACCACATAGGAAGAATAGGGGATGCTACTAGGACGGATAACACCCATTTCTAGCAATTCATGAATAATTTTCTCAATTTCATTCTTCTGGGCAAAGCGATGATGATAAGGGAAAACATTGGGAGGAATATTGCCCAGTATGAGAGGAATGGAATGACCATGGACTCCACGAGAAAGGGGAAGTTATTTGGGAGTGGTAAAAACAAATTGGTGGTGGGAGAGGATAGATTGGATGTCGGGATTCACAAAGGGTGTATCAACAGCATGAATGGAGTGGAGATGGTAAATAATGCCAAAATGACCCTTTTTGAAAAGATTTTCCATGTGGTGGGAATTGATGATCTCAGGGGATCCTGTTGTGATTCCTTGGAACTTATATTGTTGTCCCCCATATTAGAATTGCATGGTTAAGTCCTTATAATCCATAAGAATGGGGTCAAGAGTGCATAACCATTCAAAACCCAGAAAAATGTCACAAACACCCATTTCTATAGAAAACATATGGTATTTCAGATGATACTGACCAATTTGGAGCCACACATTTTCACATCGGCCCCCACATTTCATGGAACCTCCATTGGCAATCATGATTTGAAAATTATTGATGGCTCATATGTAACAATTAACTTCTTTGGAAATGTGGTGATGAATAAAATTATGGGTGCTACCACTGTCCAAAAGGATGATGACTTTCCTATTTTTAATGTAACCAATTAATTTGAGGGTCTAGGGAGCAAAAAATCTTATGAGGGCATTAAGTGAAATCATTGGTTCAACTTCTAGTGGATCATAGGGTGGGGTCAGATTAGATGGTGGTGGTAACTCATCCACGGGTGAAACAAAGGCCTCTTCTTCAAAAATATCCTCATTCATGGCTATACAAATATTTTTTCCTTACACTTGTGCCCTGGAAAATATTTGTCATCATAATTATAACAAAGACCCTTGAGTTGACATTCAACCATTTTGACCCAGGTTAATTTTTGTATCTTGAGGGGAGTTGCAGGAGGGTCGGAATTGGTGGGTTTAGGGTGAGGAGGAAAGGATGGTTTGTGGATCTAGGAGGAGACAATCTGTTGTGATTCCTTGGCTCATTTATTGGCTTCCAACCAAGTCTGGGGGTGTGCCATGAGAACATGGACACAAATTTCATCTTTTAGGCCACTAATAAATCATTCCCTGAAGCAATCATCTAACATGCATTCCTTTATGAAATCCAAGTGCTCAAATATGGCAATAAAGTCTTCCACTATCCTAGACTTATTCAACTTGCTCAAACGGCCTAAATGGTGGGTGTCAGAGTCAACATGATCATAAAGCTCTGCAACAAATTGTGTCCAAGAAAAATACCCTTGGCGGGCCTTTTTACGCCATTGCCACCATTTCCAACGTTCTGGATCTTGATGTAGGATACCATGATGAATCTTGGATAAATCATCAGTAATGCCATGCAAAGAGAAATAATGTTCCATTTGAGTGACCCAGCTTGTGTGATCTGAGCAATCAAACTTTTTCACCTCAATTCTGGGAGGGAGGAGGTCTCAAGAAAAGTGGGTAGTATGGGGACCTTGGTAATGGGAAGAGTCATGGTCTTCCAGATAGTATGGTTTTTTAGAAGAGGAAGAGTTCATGGAATGGCCCATGAATTGGTCAAGTGTGGATTTGATATCTTTAAGGTCTTTGATGTGGGTGCATTGGTCCTGTAGGACTTGAAAAATGGAATTGAGTGAGCTAAGGTTGGAATTGATTGGGCGTGGGTGGTGGCCATTTATAAAAATGGGTAGGAAAATGGGATAGGGGGGAAATAGAGGGTTGGGAGGGTGGGTGTGACCACTGATAATAAGGGTGTCAAATGGTAGGTACCACTGCTATCAGGGAGAAAAGGGGAATCCAATGGGATAGGGGCCAAATAAGGGTGTCATAAAAGGGGTCAGTTCCACGAAAAATTTTGTATAAAAATGACAGGTACCATGGGATTCATGGAAAAGAGAGGAATCCAATGGGATAGGTCCCAAATAAGTGTGTCGACAGGACCACTATACTCTTTTTTTCTTACTCCTAAGGAGTTATACTCCGATCTGAAGAATAGTGTGGTGTTGAAAGGCCCAAATTCTTAACAGGAGAAAATGTGTAGTAATTTCACAACTAGAATGCAGGAGGTAAAGTTGTGCGACAATGGATCATGTTTGTTCTGTGTCTTTTTCCATCCCAAGGGATAGGTTATTTAGGGTTTCTATAGACAATGTTTTTCCTTTTGTTATATCTTTATGATATACATGCGGGGTCCAACAGTAGTACTCGACCCAATATCTCAGGACATCAACTAGGACGCTAGATCGTGCCCTTAGTCGTATTACCCAACTACCCAGGTACTAGAGAGTATATTCCTGAGTGTTGTTCTCAGTTTAACTATAGCACTTAGGCGGCTGATTGGTTTATCTATGGAGGGCTTGAGGATATCTAGTTTGATCTGTATACAAGTGTTTTCTGATGCGCTACCACTCAAAGGGGTACCATTAGGGGTTACAAGGGTGTCCAACAATGTGTTCTTAAGTACCATTTGTAGTTCCTGCATGTATTCTTTCCCAACCATGTATTTATGTGTCAAATGACAGATCTCTGTAGTTTTAAGACGCCAAAATAAGTCTCTACCCTAAAAAAAAAATCCATAATTTTTTGCCAAGGAAAGTGCTCTGATACCACTTGTAAGGTACCAGATCTATTATAATAGCATGAAACATAAATATGGCAGAGAGTAATAGTGGAACAACACAAAAGATGAAACCACATCACCAAAATAATACCTTTGTTGATAGGAAACAATGTTCACTTGCCTCTTCTAGGGGGAAACCCCCAGCATAGCAGCGCTCTATTACAATAATTCTCAAGACAAAACTTATCATATCCTCTACTCCTATTTATACTAAATCTATCTATCCAAAAGAACAATCTAGAGGAAGATCCTTCTAGAAGAGGAAGATTCTATTATGTCTTCTTACATTTGATTTATTCTTCCCTAATGCTAGTCCTTATTAATATTGGCCTTTATTACATGGAAATATATTATTCTACCTACATGAGGGGTTAGGGAGGTTAGGTCCCTAACAAAGGCATATCCATCATGTTTGTAGACCAATACCAAGTATCCTTTGGAGAACACTTGAGGGTGGAAATACTTATCATACTGGGCCTTGACACATTTCTTATGAGCTTCATTCAACATCTCATCGAGCTAGTCCAAAATAATAAGGCACTCATCTAAATAAATTGTGTTAGGGAGGATCTCAGTGCCTATCTTGAGTGAAGGAATCTCACACTCAATTGGTAGAACTGCTTCCACCCCATGAATGAGTTGGAATGGTGTAAAATGAATGGTGACGTGATCGATAATAAATGGACAATCGGGCCTTCTTTCTTTGTAGGAAACATGAGCCCTTTATCGGACTTGAACCGATGACTCGCGCCTTACCATGGAATTACTCTATCGTTGAGTTNCCATCATATATTAATGAGTGAGTCTACTACAATATATGGATAACAAATTGGATGCATTTGATCCATATATCTTTATAGATATCAAGTTAAGAACATAAGTTGGTAGCTCATAGGTTTACATGAGAGGAGGGTAGGGATGGCTATACTAGAAATTTCTAGCTAAGATGATATGAAGCAAATGGAGACAAGTTATGTTATTCCTGGGAACGGTAAATATTTTCATATTTCTAGAAGATCCAAAGGATAAAATGGCTCTTGCTTCCATAATCTCTTCCAAATCAATGTTCCAATATATTTTTCTCATTTTTGTTCACTTTCCTCCCCAAAATAATGAAATAGCATGTACCATAACATATAATTATTCCAATGGAATTGGTTACATCGCAAAGTTTGTATGTCTTTATAGTACATGGTATTAACATTCTCACTCATATAATAGTTGATATTCTTCCTATTATAGAATGAATAATCATGAACATAACAAGAAATATCTTAATTGACATTTGGTACACCCAAAGCGTCGAAAAAATCATTACAATTGGATTTATTCGCATTAACAGTTCATTGGAGAATGTTCTTCAAGGAATTATTGAAAACCTATACTTGGACATTATCCTACAGGTAGTAAGGTGATGAGTGTTCTTGATGGAACCCTAAATTGGTTTCTAACTTTGTCCTCCTTTTTTTTTTTTTTTTTGGAAATGACTACCATGGTCAATGACAATCTCACTGGGCATGTCGAATCTAGCAATAATGTGGTTGAATATGAATAGAAAAATTGTCTCTCCATCATTTGAGAATGTCAGCATGGAATCAGATCACTTCATAAAGTAGTCTACGACCAAAATTATGTACTTATCGCCACACACTAAAGCCAGATGGTGTTGGCTCATTCACGTTTGCGCACATCTTTCTTAATGCTAGGGGGTTGAAGACCCAAGGTTGGTCCATAGTTGACCAATAAAAAACCTAAGGCATCAACATATCAATCCTCAGTAAAAGACTAAAGAAGGGATTACCCCATACGACATGGGGATCATAGATACCATCTAGTCTTGTGTCGATGATGATGAAGGACTAATTTCACAAAAATCCATTAGGGTTGGCATTCATAAAATCCATTGAAAACTACTTAAAAACTAATAAGATACAACAACAACACACACATTAAATGGAAACATGATTAGAACATCATAAGACCAGAATTACTACAACTTTACTATCTTCATTCAAACAACACAAATATACATTAAGAAACTCATAAATTGACAGCAACGGAGCCTTTTTCCCTTATACATTTTCCCAGTGTTACATTACATAGTGCCATGTGCTTTCCTTCAAACTCTGCAAATGTGACAGACTCATACTTACAACCAAAGACATTACAAAAACATAGGCTCAAAACAAGCTCAAGGACAACAATACCCACACCCATCAAACAACAACCAATTGACTAACTATCTAACTCTCCTTCTATTGTAGTTGATCCTTTTTATTTGCTTCTCGGCTCTAGTTCTCTATCATATTCAGCTCTACCCCAATCAATCCTTTGATTACTAGTCTCGCATGCTTTGTAATTATGGAAATATCAACTACCTTTCCATCTCATCTTCTTACTATTCCATGTTCCCTCCTGCATCCTGTAGTAATCATTCAGGGAGATTTCCCAAAGATTGTTTCTTGATTTTGGCATGCATGTGGTGTCTTATTGATTACTAGCATGCATAAAAAAAACTTGGACTGACATGCATCACAAAAATTGGATCAATGCGCATTGGAAAAAATTGAGCTAGTGTGCATTAACAAAACTTGATCTAACGCACACACCTCCTCTCACCCCTCGCACCACTATTGGAGCACATGCAAAACTAAAATATGCATGCACAACTTTGGTTTTGCACGTGAGCGATGTTTACCCAAAACTTTGGGTGCCAACAGGCCCCCACAACTATTATTTGACTCATCCTCAATCCAATTTCCTCGTGGAGTGACTGATTCGACAAACGAAACCTGCTTGGTTGTACTCCGGGCTTCCACCATTTTGAAGTTATGAACTTTTTTCTTGTAGAAACAGGAATTTCGACACTTAGGTGGACAAGTACTAACTTGAAGAGAGGAAAGTTTCCAAGCAAGTACGGTGGTACAACTAGGGGGGGTATGCACCAAGTCATTAATAACTCAGAGTGTCGTACGGTATTTGGTGAACCCCACCAGAAAATTCATACTAATACCATATTGGAAGTCCTTTCAAATGTAAATGATCGAGCGTTTCATGATGTGGCCTCAGCAAAATTCTATATTTTCGAGCCACATCACTCCTCTTCATGCCCTTTTGCATTCATGGTGCATGGCCACCCCCTTTTACTACCAAACTACATAATATTCTAGTGGGATCTTAACATTTACTGCTAGTTACCATCTCCATTGGCCCTTATCTAGGTATCATACAATGGATATGTCACTTTTTATGGTATGAAAAGATTTGGGTCATCATACTTTAATTGTGATAATGGCATCTCTATACATGCATGAGTCTTGTTCTCCAAGGCCGTCACGCATGCTTTCTACGCACCCCCCACCTCATTTCATACTTGTTTAATTGGTTGCAGTGACCCCTAGTAGTTCAAAGTGCTTCTCCACACAATCCCATCCAGTTATTATTCACCATAGAGGAACTACACTCGGCCCTTATGGATCTAGTGGCATCCACTGACAACCCACTACTTCCTTACTCCTGTGTAAATTGTTTGTTTTCTCAATGGGGTTGAATGGGATTGAACGGGTGGAAATTCATTCTATCACAACATATGGTGTATCCATGGGCTATCCTCTGCGCACGCAGCTCCTTGGCTTTTCCATTAGAGAACCGAGGAACTAAGGGGACGAAGTTTTTTCATGGAAATGTGTGCTAGGATTTCAGGTATCGGTTGCATGTCCCATGCCACTACTTGGATACCCAACGCCTTTCATAAGAAAACATATACTGACGTATATCACCCCTGGCCTAAAAATTTCTCTTAGTGGGATCTCTACAACTACCCATTCTCGAAAACATTCTTGATGAGCAACCCACCATTACGTGGTTGATCCTATTAATACTATATCGATGGTGCAGTTTCGGTGGTGTTCGGTAATGTGTTGCATCCATGTAATAAATGCATCCACTGAATCTATCCCATCGAACTGGTAAGATACAAACTCTTCTTCACACACTTCTATGGTAATGTGCGCACACCTCCTTGTTGAAACTTCATAAATCTTGTTCCACCACCTCTCCATGGTGTCTTTTGAATATGTCATATGGATTGTAGTGTCCCCAAGACCGAGCCCTTGTAAATATGATATATCAAATGAATTGTAAATATGTGTTATAGGCTGGTGAGCCAAGTTTGTATAAGCTGGTGGGATTATGTGATTGTTAGGCCAGAGAGCCTAAGGGTTGGAGGCCAAGGGCTTGATTTTGTACCTGTATGTATGCAACACATTAATAAAATATAAACACTGCCGCGTGCAGACCGACCATGATGAATGAGTGATGGGGGACTGAGCTTCCACAAAGTGGGCAAGGAATTAGGGGTTGGGAGGTGGGAAAAAGGGGCTAAGTGTTGAGCCTAGGGGCTTAAGCCTTGGGAATAATATTTTATTATTATTCCAAAGAACATGTGCATTTTATGTTTTATTTTATCCTAAGTTCCTGGCAAGGGAAAACGTGCAAAGGGGATGCATGCTGATGGAATGCATGCAGTTCCAAGGGTGACAATTGTCAACCCTGGTGCATGCAAATAAAACGGTCGAGATGAGCCGTGAGAGGGGTGCCTCCTCCATTCGAACCGACTGTCTGAGCATGTAAGGATCTCTGAATAGTATGACCGACCCAACCTTTGCAAGAATACCTCGTGTGTTTCTGAGAGCCGAGAAGCATGTGTTCGTTTCTGAAAATTCAGGTTCAACCGCTTCGTTCTGAGTCGTGGAGTCTGTGTCGATCCCTACGGGAATTGCTTGTCATGCAATCCCAAAAACCATCACCGTGAGACCTTGTCGTCATTGTTGAGCCTATTTGGGAAGCCCGTGTCTGTATTCCTAGTTGGTTGTGGTGGCCACGCAGAGCTAAACTACGCATGGCTTGTTGGCCAGTGAAAGTTTTGATTGAGCCTGTGTATGACCTCTCTCTAGGTGACGGAGGTGACTGTTGTTGGAAGAGGAACGTTGTCAGGCCTGTGAGCAACTCTTTCCAGGTGAGAGATTTTGTTGGGAAGTGGTTTCTTCCAGAGAGTGTCTAGCACCGGCTTTGGGCTCTGAGACTTCCTAATCTGGCATGTTGCTGAGACCCAGAGAGGGAGGTGTAGCACCGATGGAATGCGCTTGTGAAGGTGTATACTCCTGGGAGGAACAAGCATGTGGGGAATGAGATTCTAGAAGTATTGGGCGTAAGATGGCATCCTGGGAAGAATCCTTCCAGTCTTTCTGTGTTGTTTTCCCTGTAACCTCAGCCTAGCCTAGGATTCCTTACCTTGGGGTGGAGCTTAGTCCCAGCTCAGGGGTGATTCGTTGTTGAGCTGACGAGAAATGTGGTATAAGGCTGGGAGGTTCGTGGAAGGCCTACATATGGTTGGTGGAATCGCCAAGGTTTTCAAAGATAAGTATCAGATGATGTTTTATTCATAATTTTGCATCTCTGTGTAATTATCACTATCATGTATTCTGATGTGCATATCAATTTAATGTTAATGCTATTGATTGTATATTATAGCAGTAAATAGTATGTTTACTCTGAGCTTAAATGTATTTCTTTGCTTAAACGCATGTTGTTTTTATAAGACCTGTATGAGCTATGTAAAAGGTGTGTTACAGATTGGTATCTGGTAGCGATAAAATCCTTGGTAACATAAAAAGTGGCGTTACAAATGCATTAGCTAAACTATATGAAAAACCCTCAGCCTCCAACAAGGTATTTCTAATAAAGATATTATTTAATATGAAGATGTCAAAAGGTGGGTTGTTTCCAACCATTTAAATGAATTTAATACAGTTACTAATCATCTAAGTTCTGTAGGAGTGAAATTTGATGATGAGGTTAGGGATATTTTAATCTTTTTATCATTTCTAGAAAGATGGAATGGCTTGGTCATGGTTGTAAGTAACTCTATCTCTAGTTCAAACACTCTGAAACTTGATGATGTTGTTGATGTTATCCTTAGCGAGGAAATGCAACAGAAAAGAACATGTGAGACACCAGATGATGTGTTTACCATGGAGAATAGGGGAAGATGAATTGAAAGAGGAAAGATCCCAGGGAACTATAAGAAGTATAGGAAGGGAATATTCAAATCCAGAATAGGATATATAGAGTGTTGGAATTGAGGGAATAAAGGAAATCCAAAGAAAGAATGCAGATCTCCAAAGAAACAAGGAGATGGATAGCAAGAGAAAAATCAAGAAGCAAATGTAACAGGTGATGTGTTACAAGATGGTTTGATTCTTTATTTAGATAATATTATTTATAATTGGGTATTATATTTAGGGGATTCATTTCATGCCACACCCCATAGGAAATATTTTCAATATTATATTCAAGGTGATTTTGGACAGGTTTACTTGGTTGATGATGAACCATGTAAAATTGTTGGAATGGGTGAGGTACAATTAACATTAAAGAATGGAATCCAATGGTTTTTGAAAGAGGTGAGACATGTTCCATATTTGAGAAGAAATCTAATTTGAACGGGGTAGTTAGGAAGTGAAGTATGTATATCTACATTTACATAAAAGGCATGGAAGGTCATTAAAGGATGAATGGTAATAGAAAAAGGAGAGAATGTAGGTACATTGTATTTATGTACTGGTAATGTTGACTCTTCTATCTATTTAGATTCTACAAGAGTGGATACATCACTGTGGCATCATAGGCTTGGACACATGAGTGAGAAGGGGATGAAAATACTCCACAAAAGGAATTTGTTGCCAGATCTTAAACAAGTAGATTTGGAATTTTGTGAACATTGTTTATGTAAAATAGAAGAGAGTCAAATTTCCCAAATTTAGGAAGGAAAAGAAGGGTGAAAAGTTAGAGCTTGTGCATACAGATGTATGGATACTATCTCATGTATCATCTCTTGGTGGCTCTCATTATTATGTTACTTTTATTTATGATCCAACTAGGAAAACTTGGGTTTATTGCATTCGACAAAAAAATTATTTTTTTTACACTTTTACGAAATGGAAATATTTGGTTGAGAATGAGACAGGAAAAAGGTTCAAGTGTCTTAGATCAGATAATTGAGGTGAATATTGTAGCAAGGAGTTTGATCATTACTATTCATACCATGGGATTCGTAGAGAGAAGATAGTTTCAGGAACACTAGAAGAAAATGGTGTGTCAGAAAGGATGAACAGGACAATCATGGAATGTGAAAGGAGTATGAAATTGCATGCAGGGTTGCCCTTATAGTTTTGAGAAAATGTTGTAGATATTTTTTTTTTACTTAATAAACATAGGAACTTCAAGCTCCTCAGATGGTGGCATTCCATAGGAAGCATGGACAGGTAAAAAGTTAAACTACTCATTTCTGAAGACTTTTGGTTGTGAATCATTTGTCCATATCATTAAATAAAATAGAACAAAGCTTGAGGCAAAATCCAAGAGGTGTACCTTTATTGGATACGGTGTTAATGATTTTGGTCATAGCTTATGGGATTATGAAAATCACAAAATCATTAGGAGTAGAGATGTGGTATTCAATGAAAAGGTAATGTACAGAGATCAGTTGTAGGAAAAGAAATATGAAAAGGAAAACACATAATACACAGTGCTTGATGAATCAAAGAAAATAAAATTCCAAAGGTACCAAAAAATAAAAATGTAGAACAACAAGAGAAGAAGGTGCCTCAAACTCCTGCAAGTGTTATTAGAATATATACCAGGTTAAGTAGACCCCCTGAACAATACTCTCCTTCATTATATTATTTATTGTTGACTGATTCTAGTGAACAAGAAATTTATGAAGAGGAAATGCAAGTAGACACTAAAAAGAAGTGGGATCAAGGCATGAAAGAGGAAATGGACTCCTTGTTAAATAACTAGATTTGGGACTTGGTTCGGTTTCCTACAGAAAAAATAGCATTGCATAATAAATGGGTTTACAGGTTGAAGGAAGAAGATGGAGGCAAAAAGAGGTACAAGGCAAAACTTGTTGTAAATGGTTTTGCATAGAAGAAAGGTATATATTTTGATGAAATATTTTCTCCTATTGTTAAAATGACTTCAATTAGCACTATTTTAAGTCTTGTGGAAGTAGAATATTTTCATCTTGAACAGTTAGATGTAAAAATAGTTTTTTCTCCATGGGGATTTGGAGGAAGATATTTATATGCAACAACCACATGGGTATGAGGTCAAAGGGAAGGAGAATTTGGTATGCAGGTTGTAGAAAATCTCGTATGGCCTAAAGAAATATCCAAGGCAATGGTATTTGAAGTTTGATAGGTTTATGACAAAACAAGGTTATAGTAGATGTCATTTTGATCACTGTGTTTATTTTAAGAGGATAGAAAATGGAAGCTATATTATATTGATATAGTATGTATATGACATGTTTGTTGCACAGTCTAACATGAAGGATATAAATGTTCTCAAAAGGAAATTAGCTAATTCATTTGTGATGAAGGATTTGGGTGCTGCAAAGAAAATCCTTGGAATGTGACGTAAACGCAGACCAGCATACCCCGCAGGGTCTCTGCACCCGACCTCCCGGTCAAAATGATCATTCTGTCTTCTTTCCCTTGAGTCAAAGTGACTCTTCCGATTCCCTACCGGAATCTCTGCTAAAAACCTGATCCACAGGTCCTTCTTTCTCTGTCTCGTCCTTTGTACGCGCCTATGACTTTTCCCTGATTGATAATTTCGGGTTTCGGGGTTTCGTGATCCCCGATATCAAGAGTTCCTTGACCTCTTGAATTTCGATCTTCGATTTGCTGATGTGCCCCTTTTTGCCTTAGACCTGTATGAATACGCCCTAATCCATGTGACCAGTCCCCATAAAACCCCAGCCTTATCTTCTTTCGGGGGTTTGGGCTTCGAAATCCCGAAGTGCTCCAATTTTCGTTAGCCCTCTAGGCTAGAATTTTGGTCCACACGACCTTCCCTTATATGACCGCAGTCATACTTCTTATCGGGATTCAGGGTTTCGAAGGTTGAAATGTATCAAACCTCTTGCCCATGGAATCCCCGATATTTCGACTCGCGATTTCCCGATTGACGACTTTTCCTTTCAGGAAATTTCCCGATCGTTTCGATCTTGGCCACGCGTCCTCAAGGATGGACGGTCCTCGCTGCTTCGGGGTTTTCTCCGTGGAAATTCCTGATGTCTCGTCCTCATGACCCGCGATTTTCCGAGTCCCGAAACTCCGATGGATTCTTCCCTTTCGGGACTTTTCCTGAGATCTTAGATCCTCGACACGTGTCCCCTCAAGATGGACGGCCCTGATTAACTCTGGGGATTTTGGAGTTTCTGCTGATGAAATGCTCCGGCCTCTAGTCATCAGGATTCGCGAAATGTCGAACCCTGATCCTCCGGTTTGACTTTTCTATCGGGACTTTCCCCGATAATATGGATCTTCGCCACGCGTCCCCAATAGATGGACGGCCCTGATCCGCTCTCGCGATTTCGAGACTTCAAATGTCAAAATCCATTTTCTCTCGGGACTACCGATCTCTCGAATCCCGATCCTCCACTATGCTGACAGCTGGCCCTTTAAATGGCACTTCCCTTGTTTTGGGGTTTCGGACTTCGAAGTTCCGAAATGCATGGACTTCTTGTCCACATGATTCGCGATATCCTGATCACCGTAACACCGATAGATAGCTTTCCTTTCGGGAAATTTCCCAAATGGTCCGATCTCCTCCACGCGTCCTCCTATGATGGACGGTCCTGATCGCCTCTCGCGATTTCAGAACTTTCGTTACCCTGATGACAGAAATTCTTTGTCAACTCAAAACCCCGGTAGCCAAAATACCGATGGGTCGCTCGATCCCCGCCACGTGTCTTCACAAACGAATGGCTTAGATCTATTTGGGGTTTTTCCCATGGAAATCCCTGATCTCTTGTCTTCGAGACTCCTGATTTCCTGATCGACGAAGTCCCGATATCTCGATGGTCATGCCCCTCGTCAAGATTTTACCTCTACCTATGAGATTTCAACTCCCAAGCAACTCCTGACAGATCCGATGGCTGTTAGGTATTTGGACCAAGATCTGACGATCCATACCTCTTCTTCTGTTCACACTCCAGAGACTAAACTCTGAGCATCTTCACCCGATCCAACGGTTGACGGGTATCTGAGTGAGATCTGACGACTAACGATCTCCTCTTCTGTGCGGTTATCCTGCTCCTTCCTGGACGTAGAAACCAACGGTCCAGATCTCCTTTCTCCAGCCGATCTGACGGCTATTGTGCTCCCTCCTGAGCTTATGCACCTTCTTCCCACTCTTGGAAGAATTCCAAGTTCTCAAAGGCCTCGACCTTTGTCTTCCTTCTCTGCGAGCTCCACGCTCGAGAGTTCTCACCTGCGCGTATATGAAAATGTTGACACTCATGAGCTTTTCCTTTGAATCTTCAAGTGATTCTTTGACTTCTGCGCCTCTGCGAAGTCTTCACGCACACACAGTGTTGTCTCTCGTGATATTCTCAAACACTCAGACCCCTAAGGGATTTTATCCTTCTTTCTTCTCCCACAAATGGAGAATGTAATGCCCTCCTGGCTATTTCTCTCTCAAGTAACCTCTTGCTGAGTCTGCAGGGTGTTCAGTAACCCTGTGAAGGTTCCTCAGTGGAATCTTCCTTTAAATCCCAGAACTCAAAGAGTTCTCTTCTCTTATGTGCATGTCTGCACAATGTCTCAATACCCACCTGTCAGATTTTCCTCTCACAGAACGTTCAATAGTTATGTCTTCTCCTGTGCACCTATGTACCTGCTCAATGCCCACTTGGTAGAGCTCTTCAGAATCTTTAGTGATTCTGGTTCTCCTATATGAACTCCCAACAGAGTTCTTCTCAATGCACCACTGTGCATATGCTCAATCCCCACTTAGCATAGCTTCACAGGACTCACAACAGAGTTTCTATCTGCAACTTTGTCTCTCATACACAGCCTAGCCTCCAAGCTATTCAACAACCTTGAGGTATTTCTCCTAAGTTGATGATTTTCAGTTGTGTTCCCACCTGGCACGTCTTTGTCTGAATCTGCAGAGTTCAGATATGAAACCTCTATGCATGGCTATCAGAACCCGCAGTGTTCTGTCACACCCTCCTGGTATGAAGCCTCAAAGACCTCTCAAACCTGAAATCAAGAACTCCTGCAAATGAAAACCTACAACATACATCTACAGCATAAAAGAACACTCACAGACATTCATTCAACACAGAAATACATGCAGGAAAAACTGCTTCTATTTGTATTAAAATTGGCAAATGCATGTTTGTACAAGGATGTTCTCGAGCTCTCTCTTGCTCTTCTCTTACAACCACTACAACTACCTCAAAATGAGATACGGAATCTCTTTTACCTGAGGGGGCTCTTCAAGCACTTCCCTCCAACCTACCTACCCTATTCAATTACATTGAATGGACTGTCTAGTCCAACATCTGGATCTAGATCTCAGCCTTACAAAACATTAAAGGCCTATCTATCTAATGCTTGCATAAAGGCACGACTCCATGGCTCAACAACCTAAACATTAATTACATTCAATTACAAAATTGAAGATGAGGGTTGTGCCTCTCTTCAGCCTTTGAATGTACGCGCTTGACGTGGCTGGCTAGTTGGCTGGCTGACATGGAGAGATGCTCCTGCATCATACTCCTCATCTAGAAAATCATGAGCTCCTACTCATGAGCTTCCCATCTCAGCTGTTGAAATCCTCCTGGATCCCAAATCATTCTCTGGAGTTGTTCATCCGCTCCATCTATTTGCTGTTGTTTTTGTTGCTTCCTTCCTTCTGCTCAACCTCTCCTTGCTGGCAGTCCCTACTGAATCTACCATCAGCCTTATGATGTCTTCTATCACTCGGTCTAGCTACTCCTGTGGTTGGCTCTGTTCACGCATCCTCCTCAGCTGTAAAAATTTTCGGCACATGGGCAGATCACTGTGATCTCCCACACCTTCTTCATCAGTTTCCAACTTCACCTATTGGATGTGCATGCCCTGCACTTTCACCCTTCTCTCCAGGGCTTCAATCTGCTCATACAGATCAACAAAGAAAAAGTTGTCTGTCTCTTCTTTCTCTATTGCAAACTCCCATGTTGCAATCTTTTCAGTCTTCTAGCTGAAAATATTGAGCCATTCCTCAAAATGCTCATCATCCTCTTCTTCTTCTACTGCTGTCAACTTCAGTGCTGCAGCGTCCTCAGCTTCCTGGCTGAATGCATTGAGACATTCCTCAGAATGCTCATATTCTTCTTCGTCTGCTTGGGCAGCTTCCAAAGTCTACTCCAATTCCTCTTTCCTGATAGTCTCAGCTAGCTGTCCTTCTGTTGTTGCTACATCTACAACACAGATTTCTGCCTCCTCCTGGGCAAGTGGTAGGAATATCTGAATTTCCCCAATCATCAGAAGATTTCTCATATCTTCCTCTTCTATCAGCTGCACCTGCTGATCCAAACTCACCTCTGAGTTCATCTTCTCTGTCAGCTCCTTGGGTTGATCAAAACTCACCTGCTCATCCCTGCCCACCTGGAAATATGGGATGCCTCTACTGCCCTCCTGGCGGTCCATGGAATCAACTAATTCCATCTTTGTTTCCTTGCCCATCTGGAAAACTGGAAACCTTTCGCTACCCTTCTGGCAGTCTGTGAGATCCCGCAATGACCTCATTTCATTGCCCATCTGGCAATGTGAAATTCCCTGGCTATCCTCATGACAGTCTCTAAGATCCCGTAGTGATCTCAACTCATTGCCCACCTGGCAATATGGAATTTCCTCCCTGCCCTCCTGGCAGTTCTTGAGATCTTCAACCGATCCCAATTCATTCTCTTCACCGAGAGTTTCCCCAATCTCTGGTTCACATACCTGAATCATCTCCTCAGGTCCGTCGAGGTTTTCATCATGCCTCAACCATCCTCTTAACAACCTACGATGTCTTCTAACCATCAACTCCTTGACTAGCCATTTTTTCTTTGCCTTCCTCATGGGCCATTCATACACCCATCTCGGCTTGGCTTTATGCTGCATCTTCAATGCAAGATTTTCTATTTCTCTTTTTATATAAGCGAGCTCTTCATCCATATCTTTTTGGCTCCATAGCTCTGAGTTTTTCCTTCCAGCATACTTACGGCCTTCAATAGCCATGTTGTTGTCTCTTTTTTCCCTCCTGGCAAATCCGCGGTTGTCACTCTGCATCCCGAGTGTTTCCAGCTTCATCCTACAGTCCTCCATGACTGTCTTCTTGATTGTTGCCTACCTACAAACAACCATCATAGAGTCCTCAACAACCCTGTCTTCCTTTACCTTCTCTCTCCTTCCTCTGCTCAAAATATACAAACAGAGTTCTCGCTCTGATACCAAACTGACGTAAACGCAGACCAGCATACCCCGCAGGGTCTCTGCGCCCGACCTCCCGGTCAAGAGGATCATTTTGTCTTCTTTCCCTTGAGTTGAAGTGACTCTTCTGATTCCCCACCAGAATCTCTGCTAAAAACCCGATACACAGGTCCTTCTTTCTCTGTCTCGACCTTTGTACGCGCCTATAACTTTTCCCCGATTGATAATTTCGGGTTTCGGGGTTTCGTGATCCCCGATATCAAGAGTTCCCTGACCTCTTGAATTTCGATCTCTGATTTGCCGATGTGCCCCTTTTTTCCTTATCCCTGTATGACTACGCCCTAATCCATGTGACCATTCCCCATAAGACCCCAGCCTTATCTTCTTTCGGTGGTTTGGGCTTCGAAATCCCGAAGTGCTCCAATTTCCGTTAGCCCTCCAGGCTAGACTTTTGGTCCACATGACCTTCCCTTATATGACCGCAGTCATACTTCTTATCGGGATTCGTGGTTTCGAAGGTTGAAATGTATCAAACCTCTTGCCCACGGAATCCCTGATATTCCGACTCAAGATTTCCCGATTGACGACTTTTCCTTTCGGGAAATTTCCCGATCACTTCGATCTTGGCCACGCGTCCTCAAGGATGGACGATCCTCACCGCTTCAGGGTTTTCTCCATGGAAATTCCCTATGTCTCGTCCTCATGACCCACAATTTTCTGAGTCCCGAAACTCCGATGGAGTCTTCCCTTTCGGGACTTTTCCCGAGATCTTAAATCCTCGACACGCATCCCCTCAAGATGGACGACCCTGATTAACTCTGGGGATTTCAGAGTTTCTGCTGATGAAATGCTCCAGCCTCTAGTCCTCAGGATTTGCGAAACACCGAATCCCGATCCTCCGATTTGACTTTTCTATCGGGACTTTCCCCGATAATATAGATCTTCGCCACGCGTCCCCAACAGATGGACGACCCTAATCCGATCTCGCAATTTCGAGACTTCAAATGCCGAAATCCATTTTCTCTTGGGACTACCGATCTCTCGAATCCCGATCCTCCACTATGCTAATAGCTGGCCCTTTAAATGGCACTTCCCTTCTTTCGAGGTTTCGGACTTCGAAGTTCCGAAATGGATGGACTTCTTATCCACAGGATTCACGATATCCCAATCCCCGTAACACCGATAGATAGCTTTCCTTTTGGGAAATTTCCCGAATGCTCTAATCTCCTCCATGTGTCCTCCTATGATGGATGGTCATGATCGCCTCTCGCGATTTCGAGACTTTTGTTACCCCGATGATAGAAATTCTCTGTCAACTCAAAACCTTGGTAGTCGAAATACCGATGGGTCGCTCGATCCCCGCCACATGTCTCCACAAACGGACGGCTTATATCTGTTCAGGGTTTTTCCCATGGAAATCCCCGATCTCCTGTCTTCAATACTCCTGATTTCCCAATCGACGAAGTCCTGATATCCCGATGGTCATGCCCCTCGTCGAGATTTTACCTCTACCTATGAGAGTTCAACTCCCACGCAACTCCTGACAGATCCGATGGTTGTCGGGTATTTGGACCAAGATCCGACGATCCAGACCTCTTCTTCTGTGCACACTCCTGAGAATAAACTCTGAGCATCTTCACCCGATCCAACGGCTGACGGGTATCTGAGTGAGATCCGACGACTGACGATCTCCTCTTCTGTGCACTTATCTTGCTCCTTCCTGGACGTAGAAACCAACGGTCCAGATCTCCTTTCTCCAGCAGATCTGACGGTTGTTGTGCTCCCTCCTGAGCTTGCGCACCTTCTTCCCGCTCTTGTAAGAATTCCAAGTTCTCAAAGGCCTCGACCTTTGTATTCCTTCTCTGCGAGCTCCATGCTCGAGAGTTCTCGCCTGCGCATATATGAAAACGCTGACCCTCCTGAGATTTTCCTTTGAATCCTCAAGTGATTCTTTGACTTCTGTGCCTCTGCGGATTCTTCACGCACACACAGTGTTGTCTCTCCTAAGCTTCTCAAACACTCAGACCCCTAAGGGATTTTATCCTTCTTTCTTCTCCCACAGATGGAGAATGTAATGCCCTCCTGGATATTTCTCTCTCAAGCAACCTCTTGCTGAGTCTGTAGGGTGTTCAGCAACCCTATGAAGGTTCCTCAGTGGAATCTTCCTTTAAATCCCAGAACTCAAAGAGTTCTCTTCTCTTATGTGCCTGTCTGCACAATCTCTCAATACCCACCTGTCAGAGTTTCCTCTCACAGAACGTTCAACAGTTCTGTCTTCTCCTGTGCACCTATGTACCTGCTCAATGCCCCACTTGGTAGAGCTCTTCAGAATCCTTAGTGATTCTGGTTCTCCTATCTGAACTCCCAGCAAAGTTCTTCTCAATGCACCACTGTGCATATGCTCAATGCCCACTTAGCAGAGCTTCACAGAACTCATAGCAGAGTTTCTGTCTGCAACTGTGTCTCTCATACATAGCCTAGCCTCCAAGGTATTCAGCAACCTTGAGGTCTTTCTCCTGAGTTGATGATTTTCAATTGTGTGCCCACCTGGCACGTCTTTGTCTGAATCCGCAGAGTTCAGATATGCAACCTCTATGCATGGCTATCAGAACCCACAGTGTTCTGTCACACCCTCCTGGTATGAAGCCTCAAAGACCTCTCAAACCTGAAATCAAGAACTCCTGCAAATGCAAACCTACAACATACATATACAGCATAAAAAAACACTCACAGACATTCATTCAACACAGAAATACATGCAGGAAAAACTGCTTCTGTTTGTATTAAAATTGGCAAATGCCTATTTGTACAAAGATGTTCTCGAGCTCTCTCTTTCTCTTCTCTTACAACCACTACAACTACCTCAAAATGAGATATGAAATCTCTTTTACCTGAGGGGGATCTTCGAGCACTTCCCTCCAACCTACCTACCCTATTCAATTACATTGAATGGGTTGTCTAGTCCAGCATATGGATCTAGATCTCAGCCTCACAAAACATTAAAGGCCTATCTATCTAATGCTTGCATAAAGGCATGGCTCCATGGCTCAACAGCCTAAACATTAATTACATTCAATTACAAAATTGAAGATGAGGGCTACGCCTCTCTTCAGCCTTTGAATGCACACGCTTGACGTGGCTGGATGGCTGGCTGGCTGACATGGAGAGATGCTCCTGTATCAGAATGAGAATAATAAGAGATAGGAAAAATCACAAATTGAAATTGTCTTAGGGTGAGTACATAGAGAAGGTGTTGGAGAGGTTTGGAATGCAGGATGAAAATCCAGTTAGTACAAATTTGGAAAGCCATTTAAAATTAACCAAGGAAATGTGTCCCAAGAAACATGAGCAGATCAAATACATGTCAAGGGTTCCTTATTCATCAAGAGTTGGCAACTTGATGTATGTGATGGTGTGCACAAGACCAGATTTTGCACATGCAATGGGAGTTGTGAGTAGGTATATGAACAATCCAGATAAATAACATTAGGGAGGTAAATTGGATTCTCAAGTATTTGAGAGGTACTACTACTCATGCATTATGTTTTGGAGGTTCAAACATTGTTCTACAAGTATATGTTGATTCAGATATGGAAAGTGATAAAGATAGCAGGAGAAGCACCACAGGGTATGTTTTTACTGTAGATAGAAAAACAGTAAGTTGGATTTGGAAACTGCAAAAGGTTATTGCACTTTCAACAACAAAATAAAAGTTGTTTCTAAAGAGGAAAGTAAAGATATGATTTGGTTATAGAGGTTTATGGAGAAATTGGGAAAGTAGGAGGAAAATAGCAGATTGTATTATGACATCAAGAGTTCCATTCATCTTGCAAAGACCTCAGTATTCCATTCTAATACTAAACATATACATATCAAGTACCATTTCATACGATCTTTTTTGGAAGATGGACAATTGAAGTTGGAAAAGATACATACTAGCCAGAATCATGTAGACATGTTAACAAAGGAAGTAACTAGGAAGAAACTGAGTTCATGTTCAGTTTCATTTGGCCTTCAAGCATGAAGGTGAATATGAGAAACTTACTAGGTACAAGGTGGATCATAGTCCATAAAGTATAATAGTAGTGGAGTTGTTGTGATCATTCTCCAAGTGGGATATTGTTGGTTGTGGAGCTAGATTATCATCTTGATTCACAGGTCGTGTTTCAACCATGTTTGGATCCTAGTTCCTGACAGGGGGTTTTTGGGGGCATTCCCCCCCACAACTATCACCAGTGGGTCCATGAGGGTGAAGAAACTTCATTGGATCCCCCCCTAGAGGGGGTTTGATGGTAGCACCCCTGAAGAGATATTTTGGGGGAAAATTGCATTGTAAAATATCGTAATTTTGTTGTCAATTTGATTCGTTCATCATTAGGTTGTAGATTTGATAGTAGAAGTTATGTTAGGGTTTTTTTCCCTGGAAGGAAACCCTTTCTTATGTATGAGGGAATTGTATTGCATCTTGGTAGGTGAGTGAATATTGTATTCTGAGAGAGGAGATTGTGAGAAAATAAGAGGAAGTTACAACAGGTGTGTTGTAGGTTGTATCCCTTCATTTGTTGGATAATAATAAAGGAATGTCTCACAATTTATCTGTTGGATGTATCCCATATTGGGTGAACCACATATATCTATGTCTCTATTGTATTTTGTATCTTCTGTGTTTTATTTATGCATCTGTTTTGTATTATTTCTCTACGATCATCTTTTTTCTAGCATGCTTTTATGCATCAACTCTACTTGTTCCATGGAACATGGGTAACCTAAGGGTACTATCCTGATTCGCCATCCTTAATCTCAAACTATGTCCTCCGATTTGATTGTTGGGTGTCTGGGATCTCAGTATTGATACTCTTTCCAGAGAAGTAGCATTGACTTTGTCTTCTTTTTCACTCATTGCTTCCCTTCTTTCTTCTCCTGCTCTTACTTCTACTCCAAATGTCTCGTTGTCTGTTATTCTTTATTCATCGCTACAAATGCGCAAGGGGTTGTTCAAATGGGGGGTAACTCCATCTTCTTCTAAAATTTCTTATGAGGGAACCCAAAGATTTTCCTACCTGTAGTTGTGGAAGACCATCCACTATTTCTAACTCTTCTCCCCCACCATTATGGGATCCTCCATCTTCCTCTCCTACTTATGTGCCTTTGCTCTTCACCTTTTCTTCCTCTAAATTTGTCACACTCCACAACGGCCAAGGGATTCATAATTCATCTTTTGGGACCCTACTATTACTACTACTTGTATCTCCAATGGATACCCCACTCTCAATGTCACACCTCTTCACAGGCCTATCCTCATATGTGCTCCTCTTTGGCATAAAACACTCTTTCGTACTTCCTCCTAGTGTGGTATCCTTCCTCTTCATTCTAGTCCTAAACCCTCATTTTACACCCCTTATTAAATTCATTATGCTTCTTTGTTCCACTCTCCTTCTCGACCCAACTCTTCTTTCATACCTTTTGGCTCTATCTCTCCTCCGCACTTCTAGATCCATACTATTCCTCAACTCATTTTAACAACTTATAGATCCTCCTCAACGAATGAATATCCTCTCTCACTTTATGCCGTGTCTTTTAATCCCTACCCTACCCCTGGCATTATGGGATTATACTCATCCATCCTATCGGGCTCCATGCACATAAACCTCTTCTCCACGAGCAACATTTTTATCCAAAGTGGGATGTCTTCTAACTTCCTTCTTCTAGGACCTTTCGCAAACTTTCTTTCATCCTCATTAAAAGAATCATTGTACTCAACAAAAAATTCAATTATATATCCTTCCTTCACTCAAGAAAGCTAGAAATCTATGGCTCAATTCCACTTGTTATCGAATGCCTTCAGCCTGTCGATCGTGACTTGATCCCATACCAATGGTTCTTATGGCCTCAAAGTAGTATTAGTATAATTCTACCTCTTTATCCATTCATACAACAGACAGGGAAATTTAGCATAGAAAATTCCATGCATATCAGAGTAGATATACGTGTCCTTCCATCACTTCACATTAGTATTTAGACCTTGATTTTCCCATCGAGAAAACTCATATTCCTTTGAAATCAACCAATATTGAATTTCTTCCCAAGATAGATACCACCTCATTATTTTACTTCATCACTCAATAAAAAACCTTTAGGTCCAAGCAATGAAACCATTTTTTGGTTCATTCATGCTTGTGCATGTCTTTCTTAATGCTAGGGGATTGAAGACTTAGGGTTCTTCTAGATTTGACCAAAAAAAACCCTAAGGCATCGACATATCAATACTTAGTCAAATATTGAATAAGGTCTCACATGATATGTCGTGAGAATCATAGAGACCATATGGTCTTGTGTTGGTGATGATGAAGGACCAATTGCATAAAAAAATCCATTTGGGTGTGCATTCAAACAATCGATTGAAAACTACTTAACAACTAACAAGATGCATAAAAAACAAACGCATTCAATGAACACATGATTAACACATCATAAGACCATAATTATTAAAACTTTATTATATTCATTCAACTAGCAAAAATATGCATTAAGCAACTAATAAATTGACAGCAACGAAGCCTTTCTCCCTTACACATTTTCCCAGTGTTACATTGCGTAGCACCATGCACTTTCCTTCAGACTCTATGAATGCGATAGACTCGAAATTACAACCAGAGACATTAAAAAAACATAGGCTCAAATAAATCTCAAGGACAACAATACCCACACCCATCAAACAAAAACAAACTAACTAACTATATAATTACCCTTCTATTGTCATTGCTCCCTTTTATTTGCTTCTTGTATTTAGTGCTTTATCACTTTCATTTATGCCCCACTCACTTCTCTGAATTCCAGTACCGTGTGCTTCTGTCACTTGCATGCATTCCATGTAACCTCGTTGGAATTGTGAAAATATCAACTACCTTTCCATCTCATCTTCTTACTATTCCATGTTCCCTCGTGCTACCTGTAGTAATCATTTGGGGAGATTTCTCGAATATTCTTTTTTTTATTTTGGCATGCATGCGATGTCTTATTGATTTCTGGCGTGCATCACACAAATTGAACCAGAACACATCACAAAACTTGGACTAGCACGCATTGGAAAAAATTGAATTGACATGCATTAAAAAAAACCAATCTAATGCCCACACCTCATGTCACTCCTCGCGCCATTATTGGAGCATATGCACAAAATTAGAATATGCGCACAATTTTATTTTTTTTGTGCGCACGATATTTACCCAAAACATTAGGTGCCAACATATGGAATGTTGTAAAATAAACCCCCCACTTAATCAAAGAGCCAATGGTGATGATAGGAAAGAGTGGAGTTAGGTCTGCATGCATTTTCCTTGAAAACACCTGGCACAAATGACATTTATTAACATCTTAAACATGATATTTGAAGATTGAGGGCCAAAAATATCTAGTGCATAAAATATTTTGGGTTTTCACCAACCCAGAGAGATGACCACCACAGGTTACATTATGGCAATCATTCAATACCTTTTTTTCTTTCTCATGAGCCAAGAATTGACGCAACACTTGATCGACCCGTCAATGATATGAAGTGTTTTCGATGATAAGGTATCTCTTAGCATGATGGTGAATATTTCATTTCTCATTGTGAGAGAAGTTTGAGGTTTGAGTATGGAGATATATTAGGATGTATCCATACTAAAGGTCATCATAAGAGATGAGGAAAATGTGCTCATCCAAAAATGAGTTGGTTTCAATATGATCCTCACTCTCTTTGGGTAAATATGGTATTAACTCTACAAAGACCAAATACTTCTTTGATTTAGTAGACACAAAGTCTAGATCAAACTCTTGTAATATCATGATCCACTTATTGAACTTTATGTCGATTACTTTTCGGTTTAAGACATATTGAAATGAATTGGTGTTTGTAATCATGGTGGTATTTCAAAGTAGAATATAGTGTTGAAGTCACTAGACATTGTGCATCACTACCAACGCCAGTTTTTCTGCATGAAAGAACCTTAGTTCGTGTCCTACGAGACTCCTACTTAGATAATAAACAATGTACTCTTGACGTGATACATCTTCTATACCAATGGTTGATTCATATGTCACAAGGTAAAGAAAGAAAACTCTATTTTGGTCCAAATACAAGCCTTTTTCAAGGCATCAAATGATATTTGTGTAAAATCATGCCACTAAAAAGGAACCCTCTTTTGCAAAAGGTGCATGAAACCATTTGTAACCATGGCATAATTTGAAAAGAATCTTCACAAGAAATTCACTTTTCCATGGAGACTTTGCAACTAATGAATGTTATGTGGGGTAGCCAACTGAACTATCCCCTCAACCTTAAGTGGGTCAACCATGATCCCATGCTTGGACATAATGAAACCTAGAAATCACCCAGACACAACACAAAAAATGTATTTATGGGGATTCAACCAAATCTGATGATAGTTACACCTATAACACATTACACAAAGATGGGTAGGACGATCTTCCCTCTTTCCCAAAAAAGTGGCCAAAACATTGAGTTAGGATTTGACAATGTGTTTTATGTCATGAAAAGTGTACGACATAGGCTACTAGAAAGAGTCTCTAGCATTTTTTAGGCCAAATGACATTGTATGGTAGGAAAATGTGTCCTAAGGACAAATAAATCTAGTGTTGTGTTGGTCTTTGGGACATATCTGAATTTGGTTATAGCCAAAGAAACCATCCATAAATGATAATATTTCACTTTCGTCACACTCTCAATAATATGATCGATAAATGGGGTGGGATAATTTTTCTTAGGAAAATCCTTGTTCATATCTATAAATTCCTTACAAACTTGGAAGGTCCCCTTCTTTTTATCAATAGGTATGGGGTTGGAAACCCACTCAGTCAAGGGTATTGAATAGATGAAGTCAACTTTGAGTATCTTGTCCACTTATACCTTAATGGCCACAACATTTCTAGGGGTAAAAGGCCATAGCTTTTGCTAAACAGGCTTTGCATTTTCATACATTGTAATCTCATGCTCAACAATTCTAGGTTCGATACCTAGCATTTCTTCATATATCTAGACAAAAATGTCATGAAATTCCTTGAAGAGGGAACTATAGATTTGAATCTCATATGGATAACAATCTTCCTTCTTCAACATATTTTCAATGATGTTGGGATTCCTATATATATATATTGATTGTTATGGATTTTGAAATGTTCTTCATATTCAGTTCAACACACACATCGTGTATCATGATGGGACCTACATACCAATCAAAATGATGAGACGTGACAGAACCAAAATTTCCATTCTACATTCGACTTAGCACGAGAAGAAAAAATGACCCATGGTGCATCTCTTTCCATGGATTCTCAATGCCAATCATGGCTTCTAATATGGCCTCTTCTGAAGGAAAGAACATATCTAAATATTTTTTGGTTGGTGTTGGCACAGGGGCAGACCCAGGGTTCAACGCTACAACAACACACCAACAAAACCCTAACTACCGGCCCTTTCGGCAACACCTGCAAAGCAGATGAAGTCTCACTCGAGGTAGAGGCAGGGGTGGTTGCAGGACTCAAGTGTTTGCAACCTTAGTCGGGACACAGATTTGTGATTGTACTACTTAATAAAGATCTTATCACCGTTAGTTCCTCAATATACAGTCAATAACCACTTCACTTATAAGATAGAACTTCACAGCATTAACACTGATCCAATGTATTCAAGCACTTATCATAAGTAATTAGGTCAGATCTTGTAGATCAAGAACTAAGCATATTCATGTATATCAGATCTATCGTTCTACTTATCAGTAGCACTAAGAATAAGCAAATCTATCTTAAACATATCAGAGCACTTAGCATATAAAGACAAAGCATAGAGCACATAACACAGTGTTTACGTGGTTCACCCCCACCCTGGGGCTATGTCCACCAACTCTTATTCTTTATTGTCTTTAGTCAATCGGTTACAAGCACAGAGCCTCAAAACCCTTACTCCGCAAGGGACAAAATATATGCGTAGCTCACCAGATCCTTCTTCCTTGCATTACAGCACAAAGCCTTCTACAGTCTCTCCCAAGGACTTGCACTCATCTCTGCAAATATTACACCGAATGCACAAAGCCTTGATCAAACAGATCCAACTCTTGGAACTTAGCCTACATCACATAGATACATCATCCACTACTTCTCTGTATGGACTATACATCTATATATACATACAAAATAGGCCTAAACATAGGTAAACCCATGGGCCAACATCCCCTTCCCATTACATATTCCCAAAAACCCAAAAAGGGGGCCGAGATCCCGTGATCTCTGCTTCATCTTGCGCTCCTCCTTCGACAGGTTGTCAAAGTTCCAAAATAGGTCAACATGACCAATAAATTCCCAAAACTTGGTCAAGGGCCAACAGGCCCCCAACACTCACCTGTGACTCATTCCGAGTCACTCTGATCTGAGCAATTTTGCCTTGAACGCCTTGAGCTTGGCTCAAGCTGCATCGACTTGCTTCTTTGTTGTGGCCTCTTGTTCAGTGAACTCCTAGATCACTGTGTCATTCGTTGGTCCTTCTAGGCGTTGTTCTATTGTGAGGACGACCTGTTCTAGCTCTACTTCTTGGCTCTCGACCTCTGTAAACAACAGACATGCATTTTCTTGTGCATGTTGAATTCGTTGAGTAACTTCCATCACTTTGATTTGAAGCATATGGATTTGTTGTTGAGTTGTGCGTTGTTCATGAGACCTCTTCATTATGTCTACAACTGACAGGTCCTTCAACTGCACCTGTAGTGTATCTGCGTGTTGCTTCGCTTCTTGGAGTTGCGACTCCAATGCCTGTAACTCAAGATTCTTAGTGAAGTTTGCGTATGTTTGAGCGCTCTGGTTACTCGGTTTCTTGAACTCCAAGGAAAGAGATTTTAATCTGTCAATTGCGTTGTGGGTAGTGGCTTCCCTTTGGTCTTGTACATCTTGAGGGGTCTCGAGCACAGTGCAGAGCTCCAAGTCTACTATGTGCTGCTGGAGCTGTTGGATTACGTATTCGAGTTGTGCCACCTACTAAGGAACTCGTTCTTCGGCCTTTACTTCAATGACTGTCACAGAGATAATTTCTCTGTGAACCATTTCCTTAAATTCGATTTTCTCTATGAGCAACTGTTCCTTTTCTTTATGTAGTTGGGATTTTTCTTCATCGAACCTCTCTTGCAGAGTAATCTTCTCCCATTCAGTAGTACTACATTGCTCTATAAGGTATTCATGTGCTTGTGCCAAATCCTGGGTGGCTTGTGATGTCTCCTCATGTGCTCATTGAAGGCGAGCTTCGAATGTATCAGTGATCCAGTGGAGTTGAGCTAGCTCATCTCCTATTTCTGGTGTTCCTGCTAATAGAGGCACAATAGAAACTGTGCGGCTGGACTGTAGTGTCTATTGCACTTCTTGAAGTTCAACCTTGATCCGACTGAACACCTCCTCCTTCTTCTCTGATATCTCCAGCGAAGCATCGTTCAATGCTACAACGATCAAGTCGAAGTCATTTGAGGTGAGGGTGGTCTCAAACTTAGTCCTGGTTTCTTTTGATTTCTTCCTTGAGGAAGGTTTCAGAGGGGAAACCTTCCTTTTCTTCAAGGGGTCCTCCTCGTCTCTAGGTGGTGTAACCTCGCCTTTCTTCTGTTCCACTTCTATGCCATCACCTCCTTGCTCAGGTGAGATAGAAGTAGTATTTGTTGAGGTACTGCTTACATCTTGAGCTTCTTCATTCTTCTTGGTCTTGCTCGGTCTAGGTGTATCATGCACTGCTTCTGGATTGTCAATATCAGATAGCTATGTGGGGTCCGTTGGAACGAGGAGGTCCATCGACCATTCATTGGTAATCTCTTCTAATTCTTCCTCCATCAGCTTGTAGTATGACTACAGATGTTGTTTATGCTCATCAACGCACGCTATGATATAGATGAAATGGTGGTCCGCATTGAATTTCATCAAGGGTCTAAACCTGTGGAGTGTGTTCGGGGTTATAAGAAGCTCGGAATGGATAGTGGTCTTCATTTGGGTTTAATAAGTGTGGAAGACAGAATTTTATTGCCACTACTTGTTCATGTCGCTGGAGTACCACAGCGTACTAAACTTCGCAGCCAGTGGTTCAAAGGGCTCGATGTCCAGGAAGGTCGCACCTTCCGGCATCTCCCATGTGATGAACGCAATTAAGATGAGAATCCAACTGAAGTGGAACTCATATAATTGGTCTTTCACTTCCCTACAGGCTAGTTCTAACTGGTTCACCAAGTACTTGCCCAATTCATGTGTAGGCCCTCTGTGCACTTCCCTGCGAGGTCGACTACAAATCTGGTTACTTGGGTGGCCCGGTTCTTGCGAACTAATTTCCCTGCGATTAGTTGACAAGCTAGGTGCACTACGCCACTATGGATAGAGGATAACTTGTAGCCTCGCATGCCCTTCTCTACATCTTCGTAAGTATCCTTTATCCTTTGGGTGAGAGCACGATCTACGGTCTTTATGGGGTAGAAATCTTGTGGGTCGAGGCCTTGCATGCTTAGACCAATGATCCAATTGATCAATGTCAGATCCACTATGATGCTACAGTTCAACCACAAATAACCTCCGTGATAGAAAGACAACAATGATTGGATGCATGCGTTCACCTCCCGGTGTCACCCGAAGTACAGAATTTTCATAACATTCAATAGGGTGGACTGCGCGAGGTTCTGGGTCCATGATTGAGGGGTAATATTTGAGTTCTTTCCTTTTGTTCTCATCAGATACTTATGTGGGGAGAGCATGTTGTAAACCTTCATGTCGCCAAGGTTGAAGTCGCTAAAATTCAACGCTGCGATCTAATCCTTGTCAGCATGAACTGCGCGCACCTTTTTTGAAAGGTACGCAGTGACCAATGCGTATTAAAATTCTTGGGGCACACTGTCATGATTGATCGCGCCGCTCAGAGGTGGGAGATAGGCGGGTAAAATGCTTGGAATTAGCTTGGAATTCGTGATATCATCTATGTGCTTCGTTCGTTTCTCATCAGCTGGTCGGGATGGTCCGGCTCAAGCAGTGGATGGAGAGGCCTGCAGTTCTCTTGTCGACGATGCTTGTACCCCTGTAGACACTCCTGTCTCTGACATGACTCTTTCTGTCATCAAGTCGAGGAGAACTTCTTTCATTGATTCTTCAAGTGCAGTGAGCTCATCGAACATATGTTCTCGGGATTAAAATTATCGGGGTCACGATGGACTTAGACACTGCACTGGAATAATAGCAATGGCATAATTATCACTGTATGCAATTCATTCAGTCTGCGGGCTTCAAATTCTCAGTTAGTAAAAGTTTTCTCCGTGCATGGCGCAACGGGATAAGTAGGAAACTCAGCAACAATTCACGTGCAACAGCTATGAGCCCCTATTAACTCTTGTTCGATCCATTATGGTGCAGTCCAATGGTCTGATGATGAACCTTTATTGCTTTTCTGTCCATTCTGAGTGGAAGTCGAACGGATATATTGGCCCCAACGACTATATTGCTTCACCATGGTGAAGTGCCATGTGTTGTTGTTCTTATATCCCGTTGAAGCTCCAATTCTGCAAATTCTCTTTCTGTGAAGTTCCCTCTGGAATCTTTTGTAACTTTTCAATCTTATCCCTCTTCTTACTTAGCTTTCTAGCCTTCTTTCCAGTGAGCTTCGTCTCGATAGTTTTTTTTCCATTTTGATTCTTATCGTATTTTAACATAGTCACTGTGCGTTGTTGAGATTCTTTCCTAGGATTCAGGGGTAATACCTCTTCTTTGTCTGGAGTAAATACTTCAGTCTTCTGTGGGTCTCCTAATGTTCTTGCAGCTTCGACATCAATGTTTCTAGTGACAACTAGATTCGATCTGTTCTCCTGTTCTTCAATCAATTGTGCGATCCTTCTAGCCATGAAATCTTTTAAGTCTTGTTTCTTATGCTCCGAGGCTTCTTCTTCTTCCTTTCGTCTGGCTTGAGCTCTGTCAATCCATGGTTTTCCTATTAACATGGTGAATAGGGCGTTGTCTTCAATAAATTTAATAATCTCAAAATCTTCTTCTGTCAAAGTTTCATTGACGGTCATAGGTATCTGAGTGAGCCTTCCACATAGGTTTACCAATTTTCCTCTGAATAACCCTATTCCTCCTAATGAAGGAATCATAACAGGCCTCCCTATATCTTACCAAGTTCTCTCTGGAATAATATTCACATGTGTTTCCTCATCCAAAACATAGTCAATATTGAAGTCACCTATTCTTGCTTCAGTGCATTCCTTCGCTTTCAAGATCTCTGATAATCTAACATGTCGGTGGTTATTCAAGGTTTCTTTCATCTGTAGCAATGCTTTCTCTGATTTTTCATGGGGTTCTTCTATAGCCTCTAGATCTTCCTTAGGGTTTTCTTGATTCAGATTCATTCCTTCAAGCTTAGCGATCATTCTAGGGCATTCCAACACTTCATGGTCTAAAGACTTACAACAAAGACAACTAGGTCTTCTTCCAGGGCATTCCTTAGCCAGATGTCCCAGTATTCTGCAACTATAACAGATGGTTAATCCTCTATTTCTTTTAAATGATCCCTGACCTCTTATGTACTGTGCACTGGGATCGTATGAGCTAACCTGCAACAATTTCTTTCTAGGATCCTGCATCCATTTGTTAATCCAAACATTCTTTATATGCATAGGTATAATATATATTTCACTATTCTTGTCAGATCTATTCATATCAAACCTTCTTTCATCTATTAGTGCCCTATATTTCAAACTAGGACAGACACTATTAAACATACCTAGATCCATACTCTAGAAACAAAAAAATTCACTTATCTTACTTTTACAGAGCACAAAGCTTTCAGATCTAAAACTTTTTAACTATTCTTACCTTTATCAGAGAACAGAGCTTACAGATCTTACCTCTCTTCTTCAGATCAAACTTCTTTTCTTCAGATCTGACCTTCTTTCTTTAGCACAGAGCTTTATAAGTCAAGTAGAATACTTCACACTAGGGAAGCAGATCTACGCACAGATCTTTCACAGTTTCAAGATGGATCTTTGCACAAAGCTTCTTCTTTCTCAGTTCCCAGCAATCATAGTTTCAGGTCCCGACAACGGAACCATTTGTTGGCACATGGGCAGACCCAAGGTTCTGTTGGACAACTGAGAGGGGGGGGTGAATCAGTTGTTACCGTGCTTAAACAATTATACTTCTTTTAAAACTCTTTGTTGAGACACTAAATGATGATCACAATAATGCAGGGAAATAAACAATGGAACATTCGTCATCAGTCACATATATGAGATACACAGAGACAGATATTTCCTGAGGAAACCCATATAGGGTAAAAACCTCCTTTTCTTTATATATGATAAGTAATAGTTACAATCTTTACATTATCATACATATGAGCACCCACTCATAATGAGGCTACAACCTCAGTTTTGCAAGCTGCAACTTGCTGAGAGCACCAACCCTCTGTTT
>ML793862.1:278877-292357 GCA_009831015.1 Picea engelmannii | reverse complement strand
CTGTGCACCTTCTGCATGCAATGTTTTCCATGCCTCTGCATGCGGACTCTGCGTCGTTATCCTCCACCTCTTGAGTCCTCTATCTGATCATCATCTTGACTTTTCAACTTCTCTGGTGATTACACAGCGGTCTTCTTCAACTTTTGTGGCAGACGTCTTCAATGGCTTCTGGCAGTCTCACTGTGTCGTGCCTCAGTAGCCCTCCGATCACTTCTTGATCCAACGGTTCAGATCAAATCGAGATTTCATATATATATATATCGCGATTTCGGCATTTTGCGATGACATAAAAATTATGTCCACGGGATTCACGATTTCCCGATTTGTGATGCACTTCAGCCCTCCTGGTTGAGCCTTGGTCCACGTGACCGTCATATCATGACCACAACCTTACCCCATTGGAGCTATGGGGTTTGTGATGCCTCTGTCCTCCTTCTCTGCTATGCTGACAGCTATTCCCCACTTATCGGGGTTTCGCGGATCGCGATTTCACAATACACAAATCTCTGGTCATCGAGATCTCCGATTTCCCGATGTATAAAGTGCCGACAGTGCCCTATCCTTTGCCACGTGTCCTTCCATATGGACGGCTCTGATCTTTCCGGGGTTTCGAGACCTGCAAGTCCCGATGCCTGGTGTCTCGGATCTCCGATATGGACGATCATGCGACACGTGTCCTTCTTCAGACGGACTGCTCAGATTAACTCTCGGGGTTTCAAGACTTACGATGTCTCAACTTTCTTGTCCTCAGGAACTCCGATTTCCCGATGGCCAATATCCCGTCTCTTGCTAGATCTCTGCCACGTTTCTTCGCTAACAAACGGTCCAGATGCGATCTTGACTCAAACGGTTGTGATTAAATCACAATATCGCGTTTCGCGATTTCGGAGTTTTTGTTGCCGTGTGTTCTTGACATATCAAAGTCCCGATCCCCGAAACTTCGTTCCTCTGCTGACGTCACTCATGGTTTGAGACGTGTTAACTTCTTCCACGTGTCACCCTGATTCATTACCCACATGTGCCTCAATTGCTTGAATCAGTCTGACACTTGTCACTCCCTGGTTGTGCCACGTGTCACTTTGCTGATGTGATCTGTTGACGTGTGTTGGATCGATGGTCCATATCTTATGCGTGTTTTAACGGTTGCGATCAAATCGCGAACTCGCACATCGCGAAATCGGAGTTTCCGTTGTCATGAGTTCTTTTCATTTTGAAATCACGATTCCCGATTCTCCGATGAATGAGATCAACGGTCCAGACCTCTTTTTCGCTTTAACGGCTGCGATCATATCGCGAAATCGGAGTTTCCGTTGTCAAGTGTTCTTTGCATTTTGAAATCGCGATCCCCGATTCTCCGATGGCTTATCTCCCTTGCAGCTTCTGCATATCTGACAGCTGTCGGGGTTTTCTTCCAATCTGACGGCTTAGATCACTTCTTTTATGCGCTTAACTCCTGCGCTTAACATCTGCGCAGCTTTTCCCGATCCAACAGCTGTCGGGATTTTCGAGTGAGATCCGACGGTTCTCGGTCTCTTTCCTATGCTTCTTGCGCATATAAGACTGCTATTCCTCCTTGCACATATAAGACTGCTATTCCTCCTGAGATTAATTTCCTTTGTCTTATGTTTGCCTGTCATCTTCACTGTTGTACTTTCCATCAATGACAAGCATATGCTAACTGTTACACATTTCCAACAGGTTCAATGCTACAACATCACACCAAAAAAACCCTAACTACCAGCCCTTTCGGCAACACCTACAAAGCAAATAAAGTCTCACCCGAGGTAGAGGCAGGGGTGGTTGTAGGACTCAAGTGTCTGCAACCTTAGCTAGGACACAGATCTGTGATTGTACTACTTAATAAATCTATTAGCACTGTTAGTTCCTCAATATACAGTCAATAACCACTTCTCTTATAAGACAGAACTCTGCAGCATTAACATTGATCTAATGTATTCAAGCACTTATCATAAGTAATTAGGTCAGATCTGGTAGATCAAGCACTAAGCATATTCATGTATATCATATCTATCGTTCTACTTATCAGTAACACTAAGAATAAGCAGATCTATCTTAAACATATCATAGCACTTAGCATATAACATATGAATACATCAAGACAAAGCATAGTGCACATAACACAGTGTTTACGTGGTTCACCCCCACCCTGGGGCTACGTCCACACCAACTCATCTTCTTTATTGTCTTCAGTCAATCGGTTACAAGCACAGAGCCTCAAAACCCTTACTCCACAAGGGATAGAAGATCTGCACAGCTCGCTAGATCCTTCTTCCTTGCATTATAGCACAAATCCTTCTACAGTCTCTCACAGGGACTTGCACTCAACTCTGCAAATCTTACACCGAATGCACAAAGCCTTGATCACACAGATCCAACTCTTGGCACTTTGCCTACATCACATAGATAGATCATCCACTACTTCTCTATATGGCCTAGACATCTATATATACATACAAAATAGGCCTAAACATGGGTAGACCCATGGGCCAACATCCCCTTCCCATTACATATTCCCAAAAACCCAAAAAGGGGCCCAAAAAGGGGGTCGAGATCCTGTGATCTTCACTTCGTCTTGTGCTCCTCCTTCGACAGGCTGTCGAAGTTCCAAAATAGGTCAACATGACCAAGAAATTCCCAAAACTTGGTCATGGGCCAATAGTTGGATTATATTTAGAGGCCAACACGGGTGAAGAAAAATGATCAAATTCCTCCCAAGATGAAGAAACAAGATTGGTATATATTGAGGTTGATTGAATGGCCTGATACATAATATTATCCACAAACAAAGGCATAGGCATCCATGCATGTCCATTTTCTGCTCCCAAGATAGAAGGATTTGGTAAGACCCGTGTATCTTCAAAATATGATGTACCGAAAGAACATTCAGTAGCCATATATTCTTTAGCGATTTATGAGATGGAACATTTAGTAGCCACCAATTTTCCTAATCCTAGGAGAAACTGAAGATGAAGGAAGATGAAGACATTGTAGCCTACTTTCTACGAGTTGAACAAATAGTGAACACTATTAGAGGACTAGGAGAAGAAGTTGATGAGTCGGTGGTCATTCAAAAGGTTCTAATATCTCTTCCTATGAGATTTGATCCTAAGATATAATCCCTGGAAGAAAGAACAGATCTTGAAAATTTGAGCATGGATGAGCTACATGGAATATTTACATATTATGAAATGAGGATAGAACACAAGAATCCATTCACGAACAAAGTAGTGTTCAAAGCATCCAAGAAGACAAAGAAGAAAAACATGCAAAAGTGAAAACCAAATTACAGCTACAGCGATGATTCAGAGGAAGATGAAGAAGTGGTAAACTTCATAAGGAAGTTAAAAAGAGGATCCAAAAAGTACAAAGGTATGATTCCATTGAAATGTTTTAATTTTGATGGTTTTGTTCATTTTTCTTCTAAATGTCCTTATGCTAAGAATAAAAGTAGCGACGAAGAAGAAGATCCTAAGAAGAAAAAGAAAATTCAAAAGAGAGACAAGAGAAGGAACAAAAATAACTTATTTAAGAAAAGTTTCTACTCAAAGGAAGAAATATCTTCATCAGACGAGGATGATGATAGTGACAATGATTCAAAAAGAGTACTCTTAATGGCAGTAGAAGATGATGAAGAAGATTCTGAAGAATAAGGAAAAGTCGATCTCAGAGAAGAATTAATCAGTGCCTTAGAAGAAATAGGGAAAGAAAGAAAGAAAATCAAGACACTCAAGGTAGATTTAAAGAATAAATATGGATATCAAAATTCCAACTCGGAAGAAATCGAGCAAATAATCACGAAGTTAAAAAACCAGGTAGAAGAAGACAAAAGGATTGAAGAAACACTCAAAAATCAGTTAGAAGATAAGGAGAAGATGATTAAAAGCTTGGAAGCAGAAATAGTCACCTTAAGAAAATATCTTCAGAAGAAATATATGTAGCAGAATAACACCAAAATATTGGATGATATCATCACCAGTCAAAGGCCATACTATGATAGGTCTGGGATAGGATACAACTAGATGAAAACCAAGAAAAGTTTGAGCTCCAAGATGACATATTAGGAAGCAGAAAAAATAACCTATGCAAAAATAGTCAGAGGTACTCAAGAAGAAAAACACGGAGGAATTGGACCACCTAGAAGATTCAGAACACAAAACCAACAATCAGCAACATCTCAAGAAGAAAAAGGCTTCAGAAGAGAAACACCATTTAGAATATCCCCCACATCCAGGTATCAAGATATTTTTCTGGGTTTATGTTATTCTTGTAACAATTTCGGTCACAAAGCTGAAAATTGTAGAGCCTATGCAAAGAACAGAAGCAAATATGAAGGCTATTCAAACAACAGTTATATCAAAAAGTCACACGAAGCACAACACAAAAATCATAACAATTTTCGTTCACTAAGTAATGAAATAGAGTGCTACAAGTGCAACAATTTTGGACGCATGGCCAAAGATTGTAGACTGACTATTCCTCCAAAAGAACCAAAGCATAATATCAATAGTCATAAACAAGAACCACAAAGGATATTTAGAAGAAAGCAGGATCAATTCAACACTAAAGAATGTTCTCTTGTTCTACAAGTGTAACACGAGAAAAGTGGGTTTTATGTTTTGAAGCATATGACAGGTGAAAAGAACAGGTTTTTGACTCTGAAGAAGGAACAATATGGATCAGTTTCATTTGGAAATGATAACTCATCTAGATTAATAGGTAGAGGCATAGTCAAGCTTGGAAGCAAATATTCCAAGGAAGAAAATGTTCTACTGGTAGAAGATATGAAGCACAATCTTCCAAGTGTCAGTCCAATGTGTGATCAAGGACACAAACTTTTGTTTGACTCGGAAAAATGTGAGATAAGAAAAGAAGGATTAGGAAAATTGGTGGCTACATCTAGAAGAACCCCAAACAACATATATGTCTTGAATGAGATCGGAAGAGAAAAATATTGCTTGGGAAAGGAAAATGAAAGTTGGATCTGGAACAGAAGGATAGGTCACATAAACTTTGATAACCCTGTCAAAATCAATAGAAAGGAAACAGTGAAAGAAATGCATGATATCTTAAATCCAACAAATACTCTATGTGAGCATTGTCTACAAGGAAAACAAACTAGGACCAATTTCAAATCAAAAGAGTACTCCATGACAAAACCATTGGATATTGTACACACTAATCTATGTGGACCTACAAGAACGACGAGATTAAATGGAGAACAATACTTTATGTTATTGGTTGATGAATAAACAAGAATGAATGCAGTTTTCTTTCTCAGGAAGAAGTTATAGGCATTCAAACACTTCAAGATATACAAAGAGATGGTTGAAACTGAGATGGATTTGAAAATCAAGTGCTTAATATCATACATGGAGGAGAGTTTACATCAAAGTAATTCATGTATTTTTGTGGTGAACATGGAATAAAGATACAATTATCGGCAGTCGGGACACCTTAGAAAAATAGAGTTGTCGAAATGAAGAATAGAACAGTGCAGGAAATGGCCAGAACCATGTTGAAATATTCCAAGTTGAGTGACATATTTTGGGCACAAGAAGTACATACAACATTTCACATCTTGAACAGAGGAATGCTCAAAATTAACAGTGATAAGACTCCCTACGAGTTATGGAAAGGAAAACCAAAAAATGTGAAACATTTCAGAGTATTTGGAAGAAAATGTTATATCAAAAGAGAAGATGGAAGGCTTGGAAAATTTGACTCCTGAGTTGATAAGGGCATACTAGTTGGGTATTCAAGAAAAATAAAAGCATATAAATGTTTCAGGCTAAGACTCAATAGAGTCATGGAAATCATCAATATAATGATTGATGAGACAGATGTATGGAAAGGAAAAGAAGGAAGAAAAGATTCAAAAGAGTGGGATAACTAGGAAGAACTAAAAGAAGAAGAAGAAGAAGAGAAGCCAGAAGTAGAACAAGAGGAATATGAAAAGTAGATACCTCCCAATACACCTAGCCGACAAGTACATAAAAATAATCCACCATAACATATTATTGGGAATAAAGATGCAATATTTGAAACCCGAAGAAGAATACTTTCACCAGAACAACAACACCTAGCATTGTTATCTACAGTTGAACCAAGAAGTTTTGAAGAGGCTAGAAAGGATGAACACTGGATCAAGGTTGTGGATGAAGAATTGGATCAGATAGACAATAATTACATAAGGGAACTAGTTCCAAGATTAAAGAACAAGAACGTGATTGGTACAAAGTGGGTTTTCCGAAACAATCTAAACAAGGATCGACATGTAACTAGAAACAAACCAAGGTTATTCTTCAAAGGATACACTCGGATTGAAGGCACAGATTTTGAAGAGACCTTTGCCCAAGTTTCAAGGATGGAAGCAATCATATTGATCTTATCCTATGCATGTTCCAAAAAAATCAAGGTGTATCATATGCAGGGATATTTTTAAGGATGGAAATTTATCTCAAAATGTAGAAACCTTGTCGAATCTTACTAGTCCTTAATATGTAAACTATAAAATGTTTGGCGATATTTTTGTAAACAATTTCAAATTTCTAAGGATTTTATATATTTTGTATAAAACTTGGGCTATTTTAAAGCTAAAATAATTTTATTCTATAGGATTAGGGTGAAACACTTTTTAGAACAAATGGAAATTGGTGAATCTTTTTTGGGGAAAAATCATGAAAAATTAGCCCATTTGTGAAATTTATCCCCTAAAATCATCTATGATCAGATGGATGTAAAATCATCCTTTCTGAATGGAGAATTAGAAGAATAAGTCTACATCGAACAGCCTGAAGAGTTCCTACTATCATAAAAGTATGATTATGTCTATAGGTTGAGGAAAGCATTGTATGGACTCAAATAGGCCCCTAGAGCATGGTATTCAAGATTGGACAGGTATCTACAACAACAAGGATTCAGGAAAGTTAATGCAGACAACAATCTCTACATAAAATTGGATCAAGACAATATATTGTTAATTGAATTTTATGTAGATGTTATTATCTTTGGAAGCGATGATGACAGGATGAGTCGGAAATTTTCCAAAGACATGTAGAATTAGTTCGAGATGTCTTTTCTCGGTGAGTTGAATTTCTTTTTTAGATTATAGATATGTTAGTGTGATAAAGGTATTTTCATCTTCCAGACCAATTATATCAGAGAAAATATAAATAAGTTTGGAATGGAAGACTCTAAACCTGTAAGTACTCCTATGCAGACCAGTTGCAAGTTGAGCAAGGAATATGAATGTAAGGATGTAGATCAAAGACTCTACAGATCAATGATTGGAAGATTACTCTATGTGATAGCATTAAGACCAAATGTGATGCAATAAATTGGATAGGTTGTGATATTTCAAGAAGCACCAAAAGAAACACATGTCATGGAAGTAAAACAAATACTTTTTTATCTCAAGGCAACATAGAATTTTAGATTATGGTATCCAAAAGGGAATGATCTATCCTTGATAGCCTACACAGATGCATATTGGGCAGGAAACATTGATGATAGAAGAAGTACAAGTGGATCAGCCTTCTACTTGGGTGAGAGTCTAGTATCATGGTTGAGAAAGAAACAGTCATCAGTATCTTTGTCCATGGAAGAAGAAGAATATATTGCAGTGGCATCATGTTTCACTCAAGTTATTTGGATGAAGAATAACTTGCAGGATATATAGGTGAAATATGAAGAGCCTACTCTGATACTCTGTGATAACACCAGTTCCATTAGTATCTCTAAGAATATAGTAATGCATTCCAAGACGAAGCACATTTAAATCAAGTTACACTTTCTATGAGAACAGGTTACAAAGAAGAACATTAAGCTAGAGTGCATTGGGACAAAAGAGTAGATTGCATATATCTTTAACAAACCTCTTCTAAGGGAGAGCTTTGAGTTTATTCGAGTGAAACTTGGATTATTTTTTTCCCCATAGTGATTCATGCGACATCAGGTACAGCAAGATGGGGGGAGAGTAGGAAAAGACATGAAGAATCCAAGTAAAGAATATTTTGAATGATTTTTATATACATCATAATTTACATGAGGAATAACCATGAAGAGAAAGTAGAGGCTTGTAGATAGGGGGATCATCCTTAAGGAGAATTACCCTTTTCCATTGATTCCAAAGAGGCAGAGAAAGATCATATGCATGGAGACAGGTGGAGAAACGGTCACAGGGGGAGCGATGATCACAAGAGGGGCATGAGCAAGAGCATGAGTGTTACCATTCCATCAGTGTTTCCATAAATTCAAAAGTGGGATATTGTTGAAAGATTGGTTGTCATCTATAAATGTGTTGAACCTGCACAGAATAGATCTAGCTAAACAATAATACACACATTTGCAGAGAGAATTGGAGAAGGAAGAAGAAGAAGAGAAAGAATGGAAAGAATTCTCATTAACCGTTATGAATAATGAATAATTTACACATGATATACTCTATATAACTCAATGAGTTCAACTTGAGGTGAACCAAGTCGCCATAGTGGTGGTCTAGAGTGATCTGGACACACACCAGCAGTTATGGGAGTGAACTGCCACCTATTCTAGTCTCTCAGGCAGCTGCGGGAGTGAACTGCCACCTAGTTGAGTTAACTAGTCAACTAGTCTTCAGTTAACTGACTGAACAGAAAGTAGTGAGGAGTTAACTCAAGGAATCAAGGCTAATGCGCCACTTTGGTGATGATACCGAGTCAAGGTCGAATTATCATGGTGATGATCCCAATGTTGCATGGTGATGATCCCAATGATCCCAATGCAACATCTAAACTCAACTCAACTAGTCAAACTAAAGTGTGAACTGAAAGAGAATATTCTCCAGGTGGAATATTCTCTCCTAAAATATAGGAGACTGGATAATGACTAATTATGACTAATAAAAAAATAAAAACCTTAGGAAAAAGAAATCCTAGGTGTGTGTGAAGTAACTCCAACACCCCCCCTGAACATCACTATGGTGAAAATAAAGATTGGGTCCCGGCAACAAGGCCATGTTAGGTACCCAAGTACAAAAGATACATTGAAAATAAAGTGAGGAAAGAGGGAAAACCTCATGGGAAAAACCCCCCCTCAAGGTACAATGTATGTAAAAAGAAGAGCTACATTTGCTAGGCAACTATGTCCTTCACTCCAAGACGACCTCGCAGAGAATGGAATTTCTTCTCAGTGAAGGTCTTGGTGAAAATGTCGGATGTTTGTTCTACTGAAGGAAAGAACTGTAAGTCAATGATCCCCTCATGTACTAAGTCTCGGATGTAGTGAATTTGGATATCGATGTTCTTCGTCCACTACCTTTGAATTGGATCTCTGCAGAACTTCAGAGTGCTCTAGTTGTCACACCAGATGACGATCGGCCAATGAAACTGAATGCCCAACTCAGTGAGAAAATGTTGTAGCCACATAGCCTGAATGGTTATGTTAACTACCCCTCTGTACTCTGCCTCAGCTGAATATAGAGCAATGGCATCTTGCTTCTTTCTCGACCAACAGATAGGCACGGAACCAAGACTGAGTGAGTAACCATATGTGGACTTGCGATCAATGTTATTTCCAACCCAATCAGAATCAATAAACCCAATGAGATCTAATGTAGAGTCTGTTGCATAATGAATCCAAAAGGTGATGGTGCCCTGTACGTATTGAAGGATACGCTTTGCAGCTTTCCAATGTAGCTCATGCAACTCCTGCATGAACCTAGAAACTGTGCCAACTGCATATGAGAGGTCTGGTCTGGAGTGTGTGAGATACAACAAGCTCCCCACTAGCTTTCTGTACAGTGTGTTGTCAACCAGTGGAGTCTCCCTGCCATCCTCAAGTTTGACTCCTGATAGGAAAGGAGTCGGAGAAGACTTGCAGTCTATCATGTGAAATCTCTCAAGGAGATATCGTGCATACTTGGCTTGAGACAGTTTGATGCCTGATGCATCCTGACTGATCTCAAGTCCAAGGAAGAAGTGTAGCAAACCCATGTCCGTCATCAAAAATCTATCATGAAGAATCCTCTTGACTGCAATTATCATTGAAGTCGAGAAACCGGTGATCAAAAAATCATCGGCATACAAAACTAAAAGTAGAAGTGAATCAGTCGTCCTGAGCATGTATACATTCGGGTCTGATTTACAACATACAAAGTTCTGTGACAATAGGTAGGAGTCCATCTTGGCATACCATGCCCTCAGAGCCTACTTGAGGCCATAAAGTGACTTCTTCATTCGACAGACCAAAAATGAGTCCTGCATAAATCCTTGGGGTTGCTCCATGTAGATCTCCTCAGAGAGATCACTGTGAAGAAATGCATTCTTCACGTCCATTTGATGGACTTCCCATCCCTTGGCTGCCGCAATGGCAAGGGCCAATCGAATGGAATCCATCTTCGCTACTGGAGCGAAGGTCTCATCATAGTCAATACCATGAACCCGTTGAAAGCCTTTGGCGACAAGCCTGGATTTGTATCTGTTGATCTATCCATTTGCTGCACTCTTGGTCTTGTAGACCCATCTACATATGAAAAATTTCATCCCAGAAGGAAGGGGAACTAGATCCCAAGTCTGGTTCTCGAGGAGGGAGTTGTACTCCTCCTGCATGGCGGATTCCCAAAAGGGATTTCCAACAGCCTCGCCATAAGACTGTGGATCTGAAGACTAAACCAAGAAAATATGTCTGGAAGGAAATGGTTCAGTGGTAGTGATTGTAATAGGAGGCTCCTCGAAATCAGATCGAGTCCTCCTAGTATCGGCTGGATCATCAAAAATATCCCCTGCATCCTGAAGAGTAGTCTTTTCCCACTTGGGCCTCTCCTCTAGCTCCGCGACTGCATTTGGATGCTCTGACTCTGCATCTAACTGCACTGACTCTGAATATGAATCATTTGAGTCCTCTGAATCAGAACTCTCGTCTGAAGAAGAGTCAGCATGTGCATGCTCATCATATCGGACAGGTGGAAAAGTGAAGGTGTCTGCATGCGACTGTTGAGGTACATGTGAGACACTTTCCTCGAATTGGACACTATGCTCAATGATTATTCGGTCTGAGGAAAGATCAATAAGCCGATATCCCTTCACACCATTGGGGTATCCAACAAAAATTCACTCAGTTCTCTATGGATCAAGTGTCTTCCTCTTTTTAGAGGGAATCTGGGCCCATGCACGTGAACCAAAAATGTGAAAGTGGGCCACTTCTGGTTTGAAGCCACTCCAAGCCTTGTAGGGGGTCTTATCCTTGACAGATCTATGAGGAGATCTGTTTTGGATGTATGTTGCACAGTTAATTGCTTCGGCCCATAGTCTCTGTGGTAGTGACTTTGCATGCAACATGCAAGATGCCATCTCCTTTAGAGATCTGTTTTTCTGCTCAACAACTCCATTTTGTTGTGGAGTGTAGGGAACTGTATGTTGCAACTGAATCCCTGCCTCTTGGAAAATATTATGAATCACATGATTTACATACTCTCCCCTGTTATCAGTTCGAAGGACTTTGATCTTCTTTCCGGACTGTGTCTCAACCAAAGCTTTGAAATCTTTGAGGTGTTGAAAGACCTCGGATTTTTGCCTGAGAAAGTATATTCAAGTAAAACGTGAGAAATCATCAGCAATAATGAGAACAAACCTCACTTTTTTGATCGATGGATGCGGAAAAGGACCCATGAGGTCACTGTGGATCAGATCTAAAGGTACGGAAGCTCGTTGAGACTTTCCTTTGTCAAATTTCTCTTGAGGGTGTTTTCCGAGAAAACATCCCTCACATACTCCCTTGGAGAAATGGATGTCTGGTAGACCATCAACTAATATGTGATTTCTAAGTTGTTGCATGTATCTTAAATTCAAATGTCCAAACCTTTCGTTCCATATCCTACTACTTTCATCAGCATGAGTAAGCAGTAAAGAAGAATCAGGTTCAACGAATTCAGAAAATGTATACAATCTAGACTGATGATTTACCTCACTGGTAGCAACCTTGGAGTTGATTTGCATGTCGTAGATGTCCACGACATTTGGTGTGAATACAAATTTCTTTCCGGTGCCGGAATTCTTCATTTGATACATAGAGAGAAGGTTGACAAAAAGCTTGGGAACATGCAACACATTCTTGAAGCTTCCATTGGTGAGTTCAATCCTTCCTCTGTCGGTGACTTCAACAGAAGAGTTGTCCCCCATCAGAATAGGAGGACCTTTGCATGCATCCAAAGAAGAATAGACTACTTCTGAGGCAGCCATGTGATGTGATTCTCCTGAATCTACGATCCAAGCATAGAGAGAGGAGTTGATTGCAATCAAGGCATGGCTAGAATTGCCTTTCTTGGAATTCAGATCTTCTGGCTTCTTCTTCTTTGCACCCTCAGGGATGCAATTTCCAAGGTTGTTTTGCTGAAGTATCTAAGACATCATATCTATTTGTTTTTCCATGCATGTGGATTCCAAATGGAATCCTTTGTGACAGTACATGCATTTCTCTCATTTTCTTCCCTTTTCTCCTTTGGATCTGGAGGCATCGGTGAAGGGTTTTGTGTACCCTTCCTTCTTCGTATGTGCATGAGATTTCCACTTATCTTTATCTTTAGATTTCTGATATTTTTGGCTTCCATCATGCACAGTGAGTGCATGCACCCTTGGGCCTTTGATTGCGCCCATGTTGATGAGCTTGGTTTGCTCTTGTGTCAGGGATTCGATAAAGTCCTCAAGAGAAGGCATCTTCCAGGTGGCTCCAGAGGCGAATCTAATAGTATGGAATGTAGATATGAATACTGAGAATTCAGGACCAAGCTTGGAGAGAATGGTGAGAACCATTTGTTTCTCCTCCTTCGATTTATCAACCCCGTAAGCTTTGAGTTGCAACAGTAAATCCTTGAATTTTGTAAAGAAATCTTGGATATTCTTGAATCTTTTTGGATCCAATGTGAGCAGCTCCACCTCCAGCATGTGTCCCCTCATCTCATCCTTTTTTCCAAATATCCCTTCCAAGATGGTCTAGGCTTCATTGGGAGTCTTACAGGAAGATATATGAAAAAGGAGATCGGGAGAAATAAGATTGCAAATTGTTCTGAGTGCCTCATCCATGCGATTTAAGTACTTGGATTTTTCTATGGCTGATGTCGATTATGTATCTATATTCATGGTTAACCTATACAACCCTCTAGATCAGAGATGTATGGCTATTTTCTCCTTCCATGCAAAATAGTTGTAAGGTGTAAGAATGAATTCTTTTTGGAATTCCATCTTTTTGCTGTCTTCGATCTTTTGTACTTGCAAAAAAATTTGGTGTATCTTTGCTTAGCAGTCCGTCATCTATGATACCATGTAAATGTATTGAACCTACACAGAATAGATCTAGCTAAACAATAATACACACATTTGCAGAGAGAATTGGAGAAGGAAGAAGAAGAAGAGAAAGAATGGAAAGAATTCTCATTAACCATTATGAATAATGAATAATTTACACATGATATACTCTGTATAACTCA
>ML793862.1:258905-278798 GCA_009831015.1 Picea engelmannii | reverse complement strand
TCAACTAGTCAAACTGAAGTGTGAACTGAAAGAGAATATTCTCCAGGTGGAATATTCTCTCCTAAAATATAGGAGACTGGATAATGAATAATTATGACTAATAAACAAATAAAAACCTTAGGAAAAATAAATCCTAGGTGTGTGTGAAGTAACTCCAACATCATCGATGTCAACCCTTGAAGAAGTCCAGTAGCCCTAACGATATGGTTATGGAACTTGCAATTGATCAAGGGAAAATGTCATGAATAATGGTGTAAATGAAGGTAACTCACTCATGGATGGATATTCCTCATCATGTAGTTTCCGATGATACGTGATACGACACATAGTTCTTCACGGTTGAGGATTTATGGCCTTGTGAAGTTAGAAGCCCCAAATAATGGTAAAAAAGTCCCTAGTTAATTACAAGTCAATTAATGTAAGGGTAAATTGGTTGTAACAAAAAAGGTTAGAATCCCCTAAGATTAAGGAGAGAAGTTACTTGGAAAAAGTATAAATACACCTCAAGGAGTCATTCACAAGCACATTCACTCACTTATTCTATTGAATATCTTCTAGTGAACTAGTGATCTATTTAGAAAGTTTTGAGATAGTAGAATCTAAGGTAGTGAAAAGTGAGAAGTGCAGGAGTTTCGAGGTTGCAGAGGAGAGAGAAATTATATGAGGAAACCTTATTTTGGTCGAACCCCATGGGTCAGACTACTAGTTTCCCATGAGGCATCCCCACGGGTTGCACAGTGCTTGTCACGTGAGGCCCAACATGACATCATGTCTTATTCCCATGAGGACAAGACAATTTTTTTTGGAAATGCTTGTACTAGGTACTTGATGATAGAGGAAAGCTTCTAGGTTAGCACTACTGTGTAACAGGTCAGCTACAAAGTTATAGGTATGCTTATGTGATTTTGTTGTAGATGTATGGTTGAGGTATATACTTGATGTATGGTGGTATATGCATAAGGAAAATGCTTTGGTTCTTTGAGGCACTTCATTGATTATATGGTACAGATCTATGCTATGGTATATGTTACATGTTCTATACATGGTTGATGCTCTAGTACATGGTATATGATTTGATACATGATTATCTAATTATCATTGATGTTATGGTATCTACATTTGAAATATCTTATGGTGCATGATTAATGCATGTTATAATGCATATGTTGGTACACAATTGATGGATGATATGGTACAGGTTTAGGTATAGCATAGGTTGATGGTACGGGTTACAAGTTGATGGTACAGTGATAGTGACAGGTTGGATATAGTGACAGGTTGACAAGTTACAGGTTGATGTGACAGCGACAATGACAATGATAGTGGCTATGATTGTGGTAGTGACAGTTGGTCTACATTTATATTTCAAGGTGGAAGGATGGGGCAAAGAAAGGGGGTCGTAGCCTCCTTCCAGTTGGTGTAGTATAACACAGGGATTTGGAGCTTCCTTCATGTTGGAGCCTGAGAATCATAGGGTTGTAGCCTCCTTCTGGTTGAAGACAGAGAATTCAGGGAGTTTTAGCTTCCTTCAGGTTGGATCCTGTAAATAGAGGGTTGTATCCTCCTTCCAGTTGTAGTTGTATAATTGGGAAGTTGGTGTTTCCAATGAATGTATTCTTTTGATATATGATAAAATCATTTTCGTGGTTTTCTCCCATTTGGGTTTCCACATAAATTATGGTGTATTGTGTTTCTGTGGATGTATATTATGCTCTATTGATTCATATTGTTCATGATATATTGTTGATGATGTTAATGATTACATAGTGTGGTTAAAAGTGATAATAAAGTGCTCATATTGATTCACCCTCCCTTTCTCAGTAGTCCAACATTGGTGTCTATCATGCAGAAGTCGTCCAAAGCCCTCTATCTTGGTAACTTTACTTTAGTTAAAGGAATTATTATTAATTATTAATTATTTAATTAATTGAGTTATTTAAGAAAATTCTAAAAGTAATTAACTTGTAATCTAAATCTCAAGTGAGTGTGAGAAGTAATCTCAACCATCAATCAGTTTGGAGATTATAAATAGGTTATAACTCAAGATTATAAAAGCAAGGATAGGGTGAGGGAGGAAGACATTTGAGACATCTTTGTCAGGTTGATCAAGAGAGATTAACAGAGGATGGAGAGAGTTGGATCATGAAGTACTCTGATTCAAGGAGATCTTGGATAGGTGGAGAAGGACTTCCATCTAGAGATCAGGTCAAGGAGAAGAGAGAACAAATGTTGTCATAAGTGGGTTTCAGTTAGGAAAACCCAATAAAAAGTGTTTCACCATATGGAGCTTGCCAAAAAATATTTGTGTACATGTATGAGGGTGCCATTGGAAACAAGCGTGTATACACGAGAACACAGTAGGGACATGTGTGTACATCTCAAAAAGGATACATTTATGGGCCATACAAAAAACTAGACTTTTCCAGGTTTGTCTGTAGTTGTATTTCTATCAGTGGGCCATTATCATTGTTATGGGAGCCATGATTTTAGCATAATAAAATCATTCTCAACACTGTTTTTCCCTTCGGGGTTTTCTTCCAGGGGTATATACCCAAAAATATTGGTGTTCATGTGTGCATAATTTGGTTTCTATTTTTTTTGTTTACTTCTGCTAGATTTATTGAGTTTAATATTTTAACAGTGTATTTTTGTTTTGTGAGCTACTAATATGATTTGCAGTAAGGAAATCACTAGATAAAAAGATACCTAGGTGTTGGAGTAGTATTTTTTCAACATGGTATCATAACCCTGAAGGACCGGATCTTGTCACTGAGAGGGGGGGATGAATGAATGACGGAATAATTTGATCAATTTTTCTTTTGTTATTGCAATCAATATTTTAACACAATATTTATCGTGGAACCCAACTGGGAAAACCACAAACACTTTTCTATTAACTGCAAAATTTTGTTTTACAAGTTACAGAGAAGGAATATGTTCTCCTCTTAGATCATCACCCACTAATCAGGATGCACCCACACCCTTGTTCACCAGCACCAACTGGTAGGAGGTTACATCCCCTTATTTAGTCAGCTACAACTGACAAGGAAGAACCTACTCCCCTCCAGGCTTCAACCTACCCTTGCAACACCCAACCACCCTTAATTTATGAATCTGGAAAAGTTTTGGTTATTTCTATGATTTTCAATATATCTTCTGATATGGACTGCAGAGACACTTTCTTCTCACCACTCTTTCTTGTTTATATACTCTTCCAACTGGTGTGAACTATGAAACATTGTGTCCCTTTGTTTGGACCATCACACCTATTCATTAACAATAATCTCATTTGTTTTCTTTATTCAATATTATCGAGAAGAATTTTCAATTTAATGAAAATGATTTTCTTTAATCGATCACAGGATCGATTTCATTTAACTTAGTTTCATGTCTTTGCAAATATTGCAGAAATAAATTTTGTAGAGGTGCTTCCTTCAAACTACTTACATGTGACCACATGCACAGAACCATGGGATTATTAATTTAAGCATTGTCTCTTCTTTCATCCTTTTCCTTTTATCCCCCATATGTCAAGTGTTGGGACCGTGTTCTTCAGTACTTCATCCTTCAGGATGTCATACCTTTGCAACCTTTCAAATATCTCGAATCAGATTCCCCCGAAACAGATCAGACGGTCAACATTCATTCTTCTGTTAATCAAACAATCCTGGCTTGATCAGAGGTTTTAAACAAATCGATGACCATGACTTAATCTACCGGTGAGTGAACGTCGCATGTTTATTTCGGGAGTTCGGGGCTTCAGGGGTTCAGATAATCATTGCTCCAATATCCTCTGGAGCAATCACCTGTCGAATAAGTCATAAAATGGTGGATATCGCTAGCTTTCGATTAACACTTCCACTTATGATATCCTTCCATTATACTTTATCAATGCTCAAGAATTCTATCGAAGTGTTCTTCTTATCGGAAGACTCATGTCCATTTTGGGACTTCGGCCTTTAGGACTTCAGGTGTTTGTTGGTGGTGAAACTCCCGAAGTGAAAACTCTCGGAGTGACATAACTTGTTGACATCACTTGTTGATGTGGCACTGACTGTGTGGCTGCCACATGTCACTTAGATTCGTGGCTTATGTATGTGTAAAGTAACTATGAGACCTTGACACTTTTGATCATCTTATTACACCACGTGTCTTCGTTGACGTAGATCTCTTCATGTCGAACATGTTCTTCTTCTTGATCTAATGGTCAGGATACTTCCTGAAGTGTTCCTTTGATAGGATGACTCATCTCTACTTCGAGACTTCAGCCTTCGCGACTTCGGGTAATTCAATTTCTCCACTTCACAATTCTCCCAAAGTGACATTCCCCGAAGTGTAGACCTCGAGTAACTTGACTTCATCCAATGGTCATTATTTAACCCTAAAAGGCTTAATATGATCCAACGACTGTCGAGAATTTAGCTATTCAGGATATCGGGCCTTTGGCCTTGCTTATCCTATCTTTCTACTTTCCTCGATCCAACAGTTAGGATATCTCCCGAAGTGTTTCCTCGGATCAGACGACTTATGTTTATTTTGGGACATTTGTGGCTTACTTTTTCCTTCCACTAAACATGATCTAACAGTTTGGATATCTCCCGTAGTGTTCTTCATATCGAACGGTTCACATTTACTTCGAGATTTCATCCTTTGGGTGATCTTACTTGTTCTCAACCCTTTTCTCCCGAAGTGGCTAGCACCAAATTTGACCATTGCTACCTTGGCATGATCTGAATAGATCGGACGGCCTATGTATTTTCTTATCCTATCCTTACACTTAACTTGATCCAATGGTCGATGTGGATTTAGGAACCGTAACTTGTGTGTGGTTTAATTCTTCACCCAAACTCTGTAGTTGAAGTTGTGCGATTATTGGTGAGTTAACCACAGTCATCGATTTTTGAATCGATGAGATCGGACGATCTAGAATAATTGAGGAATTGGAAATAACGTATAGTTTAATTCTCCCTTCACGCTCCACAATCAATCCCTGCCCTTGATCTGGCACTTGCATATCCAACGGTCTTGGTTTGTCCTATGGGGATTTCGATCCTGATCATGTTTCTTCACTATGATTTCCCTTCTAAGCTTCAAGTGTGTCATCTCTTATGAGATTTTGATTTTCAGTCGCTAACCCTCCTAATCTCTTAATTTGTTAGTCCTTCTGTACATGGATTTTCATCTCTTTGTTCATACCAAATCATCACTATAACGTAAAGACATCGGTTGTTGACATCAATGACAATATTTCTAACAATATCCCCCTTTTTCATTGAGGGAAACACTCTAAACTCATACACAAACTCCCCCTGCGATGATGTTTTTCTCTATGAATTTACTCTCCCCCTTTGACATCAAAGGCAAAGGGTTTCTCCCCCTATATTAAAGCTTTGTTTGTCTATATGTTACTGACCAAAATCTGAACTTGGGTAACTTCTCCTGCAATCATACTTTTCTTGTCATAACTGAATGACTCCTCCTAACTTTGATCGTTGTCTCCCCCTGAATTGATGCCAATTGATGAATTATTTTCTTGAGAGATTAGATTGAAAGAGGGACTACTCCCAATATTTTCCTGAGATATTCAAATACATATCTGCTTAAGGGTTTAGTGAAAATATCTGCAACCTGTTCTTGTGTTGGGACATATTCCAATTTAATTTTCTTATTTTCAGCCTGATCTCTTAAATAGTGGTATTTTATTGGAATGTGTTTTGATTTGGAGTGTTGGACAAGGTTCTTGGAGAGACTTATAGCTCTTGTATTATCACAGTAGATAGTAGTGGGTTCAACAAACAATATTTTGATGTCTTGTAAGGTTCATTTCATCCATTCCACTTGTGTGCAACTTTATGCTACTACAATATACTCAGCTTCAGTGGTAGACAAAGAAATTGAGGATTTTTTCTTGCTTATCCAATCTACCAATGATTCTCCCAAGAAGAATGCTCCTCCACTTGTACTTTTTCTGTCATCTACACAACCTTCCCAATCTGCAACTAAATAGGCTTTTAAAGTGAATGAATCCCTACTAGGGTACCACAAACCAATATCTATGGTTCCTTTCAAATACCTAAAGATTATTTTCACAGCTTGAACATGGCTCTATTTTGGTGTTGTTTGGAATCTAGCCACCATCCCAACAGCTTGCTTGACATCAGGTCTGGAAGTTGTTACATAGAGTAAACTCCCAATCATTGATCTGTAGTGTTTTGGGTCTACAACTTTGGACTCATCTTCCTTGCTTAGTTTGCATCCAACTGTCATAGGTGTACTAACAATTTTGCAATCCTCTAACTGGAATTTCTTAAGCATATCTTTAACATACTTGGACTGATGGACAAAAATTCCTCTTTTGGACTGTACTATTTGTAATCCAAGAAAGAAAATCAATTCACCAAGCAAGGACATTTCAAATTCTTGTTGCATTATCCTAGCAAAGTCCTTACTCATTTTTCCATCATCACTGCCAAATATAATATCATCCACATATACTTCCACAATAATCATGTTATTACCAACAATTTTACAATAAAGATTGTTGTTTGTTGATCCTCTCTTGAGTCCTTGTACTTGTAAATAAGAATCTAGCCTTGCATACCATGCTTTGGGTGCTTGTTTTAGTCCATAGAGTGTTTTCTTTAGTTTACAGACATAATCTCCTTTGTTAGTTAATTGAAATCCTTTTGGTTTCTCAATATAGACTTCCTCTTCTAAGTTTCCACTGAGAAATGTTGGCTTGACATCCATCTGGTATACTTTAAATTTTTTGTAGCTGGTGTTATCTCTCCAGGAAACTCTCCTAGGCTGTAAGTCGGAGATGCCTGGTAACTAACTCTTTTTTGGGAAATGTTTTCTCAATATTTGATATGGTTTTGTGGATCAAAATGAATATCCAAGGGCTGGACTGTGTTTTCAGGACTGTCTAGAAATACGAAATCTCTCAAGGCTTTCTAGTCATGTAGTCAGACAAAGTTTGATTAAATGAGGGAAGAAATCAGCTATTACACCAGATTACACTTCATACCAACAAGTACAATGGGTTTAAYAACCRAGRAAATAGATTATGATCATCAACTAARACAATTAACCAGTGAGATGACAGTCACTGCAAAATTGAATGAGCATCAGCAAAGAACTTTCACTCATAAACTATAAGAAAACAGAAGAAGAGAATCTGACCACCCAACTGAAAGAAGCTTGAAAATATTCATATAATAAGAATAAGTCTGTGTGTTACAGAGGCAGCATCATAGTATTCTAAGTCGAACCCTTTTTTCTCTTCAAATGTTCCTGGCTTTATAGCCTTTACATACAGTTTACAGATCCTAGAAAACTGGATCAGTTATACTAAAAATAGAAAGTCAAATTACATTTACAAAAAGATAGGGATAACACCCAAAAAGGAGGATAATCTCTATGAGATGGTCCTTAAGATGTGTTGATTGTTGATGACGTGGAGATTAGCCTTCCAAGGCTTCTTCAACCTGTTCTTCCAAAGATAAATTCGAGTTGATGATGTGTAGCCAAAAACCCCTGAAATTTTGCCTATGAGAAGATGCCAAATGTGGTTAAAACTCTTCTTCTTACCTTATCACTTATAAATATTCTTTAAATCTGACTTGATAATTCAATATTTGACTATTCGAAGGAGTTTCGTCTCATTCTGATTCGAAAATTTCTTATCTGTGCAAAATTTCAAGCATTCTGGCAGTTACAGGCTTTCGGTGCTTAAAAGTATTGAGTTTTGAATGCCTTATCCACCGAAAAGGCCCCTTTTCAGTGGTTAATGAGCGCTCCTGGGCTCGCCTAAACCACTGAAAATCAAATCACTGTCGAAAACCAAAATTTCAAAACTTTATTTACCTGCATGTTTGCATTTAGTTTCGAGGATTCTAAGAAGAAATTCCCTTCTTCTGTCACTAACAGTTGTTCATCCAATCTCCTGCTCCTCTCATGTTCCTCTGCTTGTTTGCAGAGAATGCTGCTTTGTTCTATGCATTTTGTAACCCCTATTCCTGCTAGATGTATCACCATATCTGCCATATCACTGCAACAGTCAATAGCATATTGAAACTCAGGGTAGCTTAATGCACCTGTGCAATACTGCCAGAAGCCACGGACTTCTAGATCTGTGGAGAAGATCGTGGGATTTCCAAACAAGTGAGTTTTAGACATATTCCCATAACGAGACCTTCTGGTGTCTTCAAAATGGGTTTGGATTTGATGTCTTCAGGGCTTTATCATAAGTTGTGAATGGTAGTGCCAATTAGAGCTTTTCAAAATTGTCTCTGCCAACTGTTTTACTTCTTAAAAAACAGGGCAGTGATAACCATGCTCAAGGCTTCAATAAGCTGCAGGGCATCTTCCGTATAAAGTTTATAACCACTTTCACGACTTACAGCCTTATGATAGATAAGGAAAAAAAACATCCAATGATCCCGCTAACTTATCTCTGCAAGCATCACAAACATGTCGTAAAGCCATTGCTGCTGCAGTTGATGAATCGTCTGATGTGCTTAGATCCCTTGTCAAAATTTCTATTAGTGTGGGTAGAAATGATGATGCATTAGGTGCACCACTCAGCCATTTCGAATAAGCTCCAATGGTTAAACAAGTTGTCTGAAGAAGCTGAGGCTGAGGTGGAAGCTTTGGTAAGAAGCCCATAACCTGTGACATTACATCTCCTTCAGACGTAGGTACTGCTCTTGATATGGATCGAATACAATACAGTGCAACTTCTGCAGATCGCCAATCCCAAGATCATCCATTCTCAATAGTGCTTGCTGCTTGGAAAGAACTATTTGAGTGAATCTTAAGAGTAATTTCTCCACCCGAAACTGAAGAAGCATCCATCAAAATGTCCCCCACATCATATCTTGTCCGTTTGAAATTACTAATATCCTCCTTCAACAAGTCTTCAATTTTGGGGATACATTACTCGAAAACTAACCAGTGATACTAATAACTCAAATGTTGGATGGAAAATGGTCAATCTCCTCTCCATTTCAGATTCAATAGCCGCTTCATTTCCAAATGAACGATAATATTCCCTTTTTGTCAGGATAGTTTGGAGACTGCCAAAAGTTGAATGTCATTGAAGCAATGTCGAATTCCGGGTGAGATGTAACTTCCACTAGAGCTTCAACAATCATCATGGATTCAGTCGAACCACTTGCAATCAACTCAACATAAGAATCCCCCATTTCTGCAAATAAGCGAGCCATTGCCTTCACAATCTTGTCATCCTCCATATAAGCTTGATCTATTCCAGATTCTCCTTTAGAAGGGACTGTGGCACTTGGGCACTGATTCAGTAATATGCTATGTGTTTTCACCACCTGGGCGATATTTCGAGTGTGTTTAGCACTTGTGTGCTCTGCTTGACACTCGGAATCAGTCTTGGGTAATTGCAAATTCTTCAACACGCAGCTCCATACATTTATCATTGCTTATTTCTAAAATCTTCAATTGTGTTGACCATATTTTGTTTGATCTGCACATCCTGGTAGATTTGGGCTCGCTTGGCGCTGGAAACCCTAGCTTGGCACTGGAAACCGTTGTCGTTCCTTCATCTCACGGTGTAGCTTGGCACATTAACTCGACTTCACCTAATGACACACAAACATTAATGATGACACTTGGTGTTGAATAGTTCAAATGGTGCAAAATTCGAACAGGTGCTGCGTTGGATTGACCAAACCCTCCATGCGTCCTTTCCATGCATATCACTGATCCGCGAATGTCAACAAGGGCCTGTATAATTTCAATGCCAAACACTCATAATAATTTGATGAGTTGTAATAAGCATAGTAGACTTGATGCTCAATATTGGACTGTAGCATGTGAACTAGGCTTTGGTGACTGTTGATTCGTTGGTTGACATATAGCTTGACCTTTGGCGAGTGCAAGAGCAAAAAGATTTTAAATTTGAATGTGAGAAATTTTTCGGTGATTAAGGGCCCTTTGCCATATACCTTTATCCACCGAAACAGTCAGCTTTTGGTGGTTAACTAGTCGTTTTGAAGACCAGCTTAACCACCGAAAACTGTAATTCCAAAACTTGAAAGCCAAGACCCAAAAGAACGACTTTCCCAACTTTATATTTCAAAAAATAGACCAGCAAATATACTCTAAAAAATTTAAAAATAAATTTTTGGACTTGTTCTTATCTCTTCAAATTTATAAATGACGGTGCTCTTTGGGAGATAACAGCTGGCAAAGCCTAAGAACATCCTAATTGCCTCTAATGTGGCCACAGGGGAAAAGGTTTCTTCACAGTCTACTCCTTCAACCTGAGCATACCCTTTACATACCAATCTGGTTGTGTTCCTGATTACTTTCCCATTCTCATCCATTTTTTTTTTATACACTCATTTAGTTCCATTGACATTTTTATTTTTTGGTCTTGGAACAAGTTCCCAAGTTTGATTTTTTTCAATTTGGTCCAATTCTTCATTCATAGCATTGACCCAATTCTCATATTTGCATGACTCTTTGATTGAGCTAGGATCAATATGTGACAAAAGTGTTATTTCTGTCTGATACAACAGTTGTCTTTTTCTCTGCACTCCATCGCTTTTATTTCCAATAATCAGTTCTTCAGGATGATTCTTTTGATTCATTCTTGAGGGTGTTTGTGTGTCTCTTCTTGAGGATTCTTCTCTTATCTCTTCTTCTTGAATATCTTCCTCGTCTTCACTAGTATCCATATCATCCTCTTCCTTTTATTCTTTATTCTCTTCTACTTATTTTTCTTGTGTACCAGCTGAATCATCATCATCTTCATATTCATCTTCATTGTCAAGTATAGTCTCTTGATGTTTGATCCTTATTATTTTTAAATCATCCACCTTGACATATGCACTCTCAACAATCTTATGTAATCTAAGATTGTAGCATCAATATGCTTTCTTGGTAGAAGGATTTCCAAGAAAGATACCTTCATCAGATCTAGTATCAAATTTTTCGAGATTCTCATCAAGCCTTTTGATGTAGCACTTACTTCCAAATACCTTGAAGTATTTTACCGAAGGAGCTCTCCAAAACCATATTTCATAAGGAGTCTTGTTACTATTAATCCTAAGTTGACCTATGTTCAATATGTATACTGTTGTGCTTACAGCTTCCCTCCAATATCCATCAGATAATTTTTCTTCATTGATCATAGTCCTTACAGCCTCCTGAATTGTTCTATTCCTTCTCGCAGCAATCCCATTTTGTTGAGGTGTTCTGGCAGTAGAGAATTGTCTTTTTATTCCATGGGTTTCACAGAAGAGATCAAACTCTTTTGAGGTGAACTCACCACCATTGTCTAATCTAATACATTTGATTTTTGTCCCCTTTTCATTTTCAACAAGGGTCTTAAAAGCTTTGAATTTGTTAAGTTCTTGTGATTTTTCCTTGAGAAAACATACCCAACACATTCTAGTAAAATCATCGATGAATAGTATAAAGTAGGACCCTCCTTGCAAACTCTTGGTCCTTGTAGGTCCACAGAGGTCAATGTGAACAAGATCTAAAGGTTTTGAGGTTGATTATTCTTTTGTTTTGAACCTTATTCTAGTTTGTTTCCCTAGTTGACAGTGTCTACACATAGGATTTGAGGGCTTTATGATCTTTGGAAAGTTTCTTAATACCCCAAGATTGTTGAATTTCACTAAATTTTCAAAGTTAATGTGCCCCACCCTTATATGCCATAGACAACTTTCATCTACTAAATTTATATGCCACTCCTCATTCAATTTTGTATTTAGTATATATACATTATCGAGAGTTCTAGGAGCAGTACCAACCAATTTTCCTAAGTCCTCTCTCCTAATCTCGCATTTTTGGGAATCAAAGATGCAATTGTGCCCCTGATCACAGGTTTGGATGACACTTGATAGGCTAGGTTTTAGTTTTTCAACAAGCAACACATCCTTGGCTTTGTTTTTTCCCAAACTCAAAGTGTCTTTTCCAAGTATGTTACCTGAAGCATTGTCACCAAATGTAACTTTACCCTTTTTATTCTTTAAGTTCAAAAACTTGTCCTTGTTACCTGTCATATGTTTTGAGCACCCATTGTCAACATACCAGCTTTATCTTTGGCTTTCAAGGCAATAAGGCATTCCTCTTTTGATATTTTGTCTTTCCAAAGCTTCTTTTTCTCTCTAATGAGCTTTGGTATTTATGAGACTTCCATTAATCTGCAACTACTTTCTTTATGTATGTAATTATGACATCTGAAGAATTATAGGTTCCCTTCTTGTAGAGGTGCAAAGGAGTTACATTTTTTTCTTTTAACTTGATTTAATGTTTGGTTATCTTTAAGATTATAGTTCTTAACCCTCAAGTTTTTCCTTCCATATGCTCTACAATTCATAGCTTTGTGTCTGAAATTAGAGCATGCAAATCAATAACCAAAGAAAATGTGAGGATACTTGTTTTCATAAACCTTATTTGGTGTTGTCATATATTCTTTCTTGATGGGTGGAAGTAGTCCTCTAGATTTTTTATCATTACTTTTCTTTTCTTTTCTTCATCTTTCTTCTTGAATGTAATGAGGAGAGAAACTGCATAAGATTTTGAGTTAACTTGGTTTTCTTCTTGAGAATATCCTACTCCATTTTTTTACCTGAATCCCTTTGTGTGGTAATAATCTTATCTAATATTTTAAAGCTATGTTCATATCTTGTTTGAATAAGTTTCGTATCAAGCTCTTTTCTTAGGTGAACTAATTCTTCCTACATTCTTTCATAGGTTATTTTTTTCTCTTTAAGAGACTTTTCCATACTTTCTTCCATCCTATTTGCTTCTAGGATTTGGTTTTCTGGGTTTCTCATGAGTTTCTCCATCTCTCTTTCTTTCTATTCATGTTTTTCCTTTTGTTCAACTACAAAAAATTTCAGATGTCTGTATCTGGTTGTGTATCTTCTTAATTCATCCAAGGCACTGAGAATTTCTTCTTCCATATTAACCTCTGCTTCATATTCTAACTCTTCCTCATGCTCAATTTATTCTATCTCATTAGGTTATTCAATAACTAGAAAAAGGACTTCATCATCATCACTGTCACTAGACTCTGGTGAATTGTTGTTTTCTTCTTTTGAGTAAAAATTATTTTTCCCTTTGTAAAAAAATTTCTTGTAGTTGGGTTTTTCCTTCTTCTTGTATTGTTTACTTTTGTCTTCTTCATCTTTAGGGTCCTCCTTGGGATAGGGACACCTGGCTACAAAGTGGCCAACCTTGATACAATTGAAACATTTGAAAGGCAGCTTGCCTTTGTACCTCCCTGATCCTTTCTAAAGTTTTTTAATAAAATTGGCTTCTTCTACATCAGATTCTTCATGATGGCTGGATTGAGGTTGTTGCTTCTGATTTTTTGTTTTTTTTAGCACCTTTAAGGCTACCTCTCCTTGTGGGAGGTTCTCATGACCTAATATTAACTCATAGGCTATGAGGGTTCCATAAAATTCATCCATGGTGAGTTTATCTAGATTCTCTTGATCTTCAAGAGTGGACACTTTAGGATTGTATAGCATAGGTAGTGTTCTTAGTATTTTTTCAACTAGCTCATTGTCTGACACTTCTAATCCCAAACCTCTGATTGCATTAACAATATTATCAACTCTTTCGAATTACTCTGAGATATTTTCTTCATCCTTCATTTTTAGACCTTCATATTGTACTTTGAGTCTCTGAAGTTTGGCCCTCTTTACCTTGGAATTTCTTGCATATATAGTTTCCAATTTATCCCAGAGTTGTTTTGAATTTTGATAGTTTAGTACTTTAGCAAGGATCTTCTTACTCAGTCCATCTTGTAGTGTGTTTAAAGCCTTTGCATGTTCCCAAAATTTATTCTTGTCTTCTACTTCCGTGGGAGTGACTTTTGGAACATTATATCCTTTTTCAACTAATTTCCATACTTCCAGTCCAATGCACATCAGATAGATTTTCATTCTAACACTCTAGAAAACATAGTCTTCACCATCAAATAGGGGGATTTTTTATGATATCTTCAACTGTTAATCCATCCTGATGTATATTTCTCTTCAAGTGATTTAAACCCTTAGTGAAGAGACCCACTCTGATACCAATTGAAGGACCAGATCTTGTCACTGAGAGGAGGGGGATAAATCAATGACAGAATAATTTGATCAATTTTTATTTTGTTAATGCAATCAATATTTTAACACAATATTTATCATGGAACCCAACTGGGAAAACCACAAACACTTTTCTATTAACTGCAAAATTTTATTTTACAAGCTACATAGAAGGAAGATGTTCTTCCTCTTAGATCATCACCCACTGATCAGGATGCACCCACACCCTTGTTCACCAACACCAACTGGTAGGAGGTTATAACCCCCTATTTAGTCAGCTACAACTGAAAAGGAATCACCTACTCCCCTCCAAGATTCAACCTTCCCTTGCACCACCCCAACACCCTTAATTATGAATTTGGAAAACTTTCGGTTACATGTCTTCCGGTTACACTTTACTCTCACCACTCTTTGATTCTGTGATTTTCAATATATCCTTTGATCTGGACTACAGAGACACTTTATTCTCACCACTCTTTCTCGTTTATATACTCTTCCAACTGGTTTGAACTATGAAACATTGTGTCCCTTTGTTTGGACCATCGCACCTCTTCATTAACAATAATCTCGTTTGTTTTCCTTATTCAATGTTATCGAGAAGCCTTTTCAATTTAATGAAAATTATTTTCTTTAATCGATCACAGGATCGATTTCATTTAACTTAGTTTCATGTCTTTGCAAATATTGCAGAAATCAATTATGTAGAGGTGCTTCCTCCAAACCATTCACATGTGACCAAAGGCGCAGAACCACAGGCTTATTAATTTAAGCATTGTCTCTTCTTTCTCCCTTTTCCTTTTAGCCCCCATATGTCCAGTATTGGGACCATGTTCTTCAATACTTCATCCTTCGGGACATCAGGCCTTTGCAACCTTTCAAATCTCCCAAATCAAATTCCACTGAAACAGATCGGACGATCCTGGTTTGATCATAGGTTTTGAACAAATCAACGACCATGACTTAATCTACTGGTGAGTGAATATTTCATGTTTATTTCAAGAGTTCGGGGCTTCGGGGGTTGGGATAATCGTTTCTCCAATTTCCTTCGGAGTGATCACCTACCGAATAAGTCATAAAACTATGGAGATCGCTTGTTGTCGGTTAACACTTCCACTTACGCTATCCTTCCACTATACTTGATCAACGCTTGAGAACGCTCCCGAAGTGTTCTTTAGATCGGACGACTCATTTCAATTTCGGTACTTCGACCTTCGGGACTTCAGGTGTTTGTTGGTGGTGAAACTCCCAAAGTGAAGACTCCTGGAGTGACGTAAATTGTTGACTTCACTTGTTGACATGGCACTAACTGAGTGGCTGCCACATGTCACTTAGATTTGTGGCTTACGTATGCCTAAAGTACCTATGAGACCTTGACACTTGTCATCATCTGATTACACCATGTGTCTTTGCTGACGTAGATCTATTCATGTGGAACATGTTCTTCTCCTTGTGGTCAGGATACTTCCTGAAGTGTTCCTCTGATCAGACAACTCATATCCACTTCAAGACTTCGGGTAATTTGATTTCTCCACTTCACAATTCTCTCGAAGTGAGATTCCCTGAAGTGTAGACCTTGAGTAACTTGACTTCATCCAATCGTCATTCTTTAACCCAAAAAGGCTTAACATGATCCAACGGCTATCGAGAATTCAGCTATTTGGGATCTCAAGCCTTTGGCCTTGCTTATCCTATCTTTCTACTTTCCTCGATCCGATGATCAGGATATCTCCCAAAGTGTTTCCTCAGATCAGATGGATTGCATCTATTTCATGACATTTGTGTCTTAATCTGTCCTTCCACTAAAAATTATCTGACGGTCCTGATATCTCCCGTAGTGTTCTTCATATTGGACGATTCACATTTACTTCAGGATTTCGACCTTCGGGTGATCTTACTTGTTCTCAACCCTTTTCTCCCGAAGTGGTCAATGTAGAAGCTGACCACTGCTACCTTGGCGCACTATGAATATATCAAACGTTCTTCATCTTTTCTTATCCTATCCTTCCACTTAACTTGATCCAATGATCGATGTGGATTGCAGAACCATAACTTGCGTGTGGTTTAATTCGTCGCCCAAACTCTGCAATTGAAGTTGTGCGATTGTTGGTGAGTTAACCACAGTCGTCGATCTTTGAATCGATGAGATCTGACGATCTAGAATAATTGAGGGATTGGAAATAACATATAGTTTAATTCTCCCTTTGTGCTCCGCAATCAATCCCTGCCCTTGATCTAGCACTTGCACGGTCCTGGTTTGTCCTATGGGGATTTCTCTCCCGATCATGTTTATGCATTGTGCTTTCCCTTCTGAGCTTCTGATATTCAATCGCTAAACCTCATGAGATATTAATTTGTTAGTCCTTTTGTACATGGATTTTTGTCTCTTTGTTCATACCAACTCATCATTATAATGTAAAGACATCGGTTGTTGAGATCAATGACAATATGTCCAACATATATATCTTTATGTAATCGATATCTTATATCGACTCTAAAGGGAATCTGTATCTTAGATCCATAGTAATTGATATCATATATATCAAATATACATGAGATCTTAGCATATCCATAACCAGCAGGAAGAAATCGAAGGAAATATTTCAAGGGAACAGTCGAACTGGGGTAGAACTAGGGTTTTGAAATTTTACGTAGCTATACATGGGGTTACAAAAGGGACAGGCGTGTACATATGTGGGTCTCTTTAAACACAAGAGTGTGTACATGTGTAGTAGTAAGAACATATGCATACATACGCAGGTAGCAGTAAGCACAGGAGCGTAAATATGCAACGATTTAGTTGTGACAGGCGCGTACAAGGTTTTCCAGGACAACACGGTGAAAGTTTCAAGAAACAAGTTATTTACATGGTAGTTTATCAGGTCTTAGTGATGGAAACAATGTTGTTGAGAGTTGAAGATATATTGGATGGAGAATCCAAATTCCTATCTTGGAAAGCAAGAGTAATTTTGACGTTGAAGGAGTATGACCTTTGGGAGTTAGTGGACAAAGTAGTTACTCCACCAACAGATCTAGTAACTTTGGAAGCTCACAATAAGAAGGATATCAAATAAAAGAGGGACTCCTAGATTCAGTGAAGAATCATCTAATTCCTCAACTATCCAAGTAGAAGACGTCCAAGTATATATTTGATTCCTTGGTAATTTTATTCCAGAGAAAGAATATGAATAAGAACATGGTCTTAAGGAATAAACTCAAATCGATGTAGATGTCTAGATCTGATAATGTTTCCATCTATATCATGAGGATCACATAGCTACATGATTAGATTACATCCATAGGGCATAAAATAGAGGATGTAGAGCTCGTAATGTGGTATTGAATGGTCTTCCAAAGTCTTTGGAACCATTTTTCAAAGTTTGCGCTCGGGAAAATCTCCTAGATTGGAAGAGACTTTGGGATGATTGCATCCAGGAAGAGACTCTTAAGGATTCTAATAGTAGTGAATGAGGAGGTATTGAGGAGAACATGGCTCTAGTCAGTAAGATGAAGAAAGGAAAAGGAAAGAGTTCTAGCAAGAAGGGTGACAGTCATGGAGGATCATCATATCCAGGGAAGAAGAAGGAATTGAGTAAAATCAAGTGCTTCTCATGTCATAAGAATGGATATTGTGCATCTTAGTGTCCCAAGAAGAATAAAGGTAAAGTAAAGATGCAGACAACAACATCAACAAAGACATGGCTTGATGAGTTTGCAACAAATTTTGAGAAGGATTACTAACTGGTTTCTTTCCTTTCTACCAACACAGCTACAAGGAGTGCTTGTTTCTTGGAAAGTGGTGCATCTCGTCATATGATAGGCATGAGACATATTTAGAAATCTCACAGAGAGGGACATGGATATTCATGTGCAACTTGGTGATGATTCCAAGTATGAAGTGAAGGGATAGAGAAAATTCACATTCTAGCTTGAGTCAGGAGGTTCGACAGATACCTAGGATGTGCTTTATGTACCAAGATTGAAGAAGAATTTTCTTTTAGTCCGGCCTTGGAGGATATGGGTTTTTCCATTACTTTTCAGAGAGGGAAAGTACTCATACGTCCATAGAAATATATCCCAGAAATTGTAGTGGTCATTGGGGTTAAGGAAGGAACTTTATACAGGTTGCAGTGAAATCTCGTTTAGGATTTGGTATACGACAGTGAAAACCTTTGTGAGTCATGGCACAGGATCTATGGACACCTACACTACATGCCATTTCCATTTCTGAGGGGTATTGTTATAGGTCTCCTAGAGTTCAGTATTGAGTAGCATAGAGTGTGTACAGGGTGTGTGTGCACTTGGAAAGAATGCCAAGGATGCTTTTCCTAATGAAGAGAGTAGGTCCAAGGAGATATTGGATCTTATCCATTCAGATGTGAGTGGGTCGATGTCAATATCATCATTACATGGATCTTCATACTATGTGAATTTTATTGATGATTTTTCCAGGAAAACCTGGATCTTCTTTATTAACACCAAGGATGAAGTATTCAGTCGGTTTCATGAGTTTAAAGTTCAGATAGAGAACTAGACAGGTAATAATATCAAGGTCTTAAGGTTAAATAATGGGGGGGAGTACACCTCCAATGACTTCAAGTATTTTTGCAAGCAGGAAGGTATCAAGAGGGAGATGATTGTCTCATATAACCCTCGGTAGAATGGGGTTGGGGAGAGAAAGAATCGGTCCATCATCAATTCTTCCGAGGCTATGATACATGAACAAGAGTTTCCTATGTTTCCATGGGAAGAGGCATGTAATACGTAAAGGTATGTGTAGAATAGGATGTAAGTTTTAAACCTATGAAGTAAAGCAATGAATATAGATTCTTAAGCAATACAGAAATTAATCAATGGCTCATACACAAAGTACACATAGATTTTATACCGGAAACCCTCAACCGAGAAAACCTTTCTTATTTTCATTATCTCGAATTTCACCATTCTCCATACAATATATACAATGTTTTTAGGTATTCCGTGGATACCAAAACCCTAATCCCTTAATCCGGGATTAATTTACAAATCAACTAAAAATAGCAAAAACCGCCAAAAAAAACAAATCGAGGCACTGCCCTGAACGCTGCGCATAACCAGGGGGGGGCATACCTGCCCCCCCCTGGGACCCCCCTAGGAAAGCGCCCGACACACACGGCAGAGCTCTAGGTGAAGGGATTATCAAACGCAGTTGTCGTATCTGACGCACCCACACACACACACATGCAAAGAATATAACACATACCCAACATTCTCCCACTTGTTGTTTTCTTTGCATCCAGGGGTCCAAGGGATTATATAGTCAACAATCCAGGGCAACAATGTCCATTGTTACTCTACACCAGGAGAAATTTTCTGTGCTCACAGACTTTGTCAATGAATCTGTAGCATTCTTCAAAGTGTCAACCTTTTCCAGCAACACCTTCTTTTCCTCAACCATGTCTCTCACAAAGTGATATTGAACATCAATATGATTTGTCTTCGAATGATAAGCTAGATTCTTTGCCAGGAATATTGCACTTTGACTGTCACAGTCTAATCTCACTGCTTGTTGTACCAACCCAATACCTGAACACAATCTTTGTAACCATACTTCTTTCTTTCTTGCATGAGTGGCTGCCATGTATTCAGCTTCTGTAGTTGAGAGTGCCACTATAGCCTGTATTTTTCTCATCCAACTGATTGCTCCTCCAAATAGGTTAAACACATACCCACTTGTAGATCTTCTGCGATCCAAATCTCCAGCCCAGTCTACATCAACAAAGCCATGTATGTCCACCACTCTGTCCAATCCTGGTCTTCCTTGGTAGCA
>ML793862.1:223225-241528 GCA_009831015.1 Picea engelmannii | reverse complement strand
ACACGTTCGACCACTACCTCAAGGTGTCCCCATGGCTCCAGGTAAAGCCCTCACGAGAATTGAACCTTGCCCAACGGTGAAAAACTCCTCGCTTTCCACCATTGGATCCAACCCCTTTGGGCGTAATAGATGCAAGGTTATTCTCCCCTCTGAATGGGAATTTAGGAAAGGGGTAGACAAACTCCCCGTCAACATGTTGAAGCTAAGGAAGACAAGCAATTCACTGGTTGTGACATGTGGCATCCCAATCGATGGTATCTCAAAATAAAAGGCACTTCCACCATATGAAGTGGAAGGTTTTGATCCCATACCACTATTAGGATTCGTACATAAGTTCATAGACCTCCACTTGATGCTCTAGTAATGGGAAGGAAAGTGCTTATAATAGGGATACTAGAGATGGGGGGATTCACTCCTCTGCTATATATTCAATGTGGGGGTATGAGTACCCCCTTATCATAAATTACTAACAACATTGTCCATTATATACCACTGGTGAAAAGGATTTACAATGTGACTTGGATTCTCAGAATTTCTAGTGTGCAAAATAATAGGACTGTGAGGCTCGGTAAGAGGCGAGTTAAAGTTTGAAGGAGTAGGATCAGTGATATCATCAACCTCGATAAGTATGATATCATCCTAGGAGGAGGATATGGAACCCTCCTAGGAATTGGTACATGACCATCCAAATATCTTAAGAATACCTCAGCCGAGAGTTCTTCCTCACTAAGCTCTTCCCTTACAGGATTGTTCAAGTTTTCCTGAGTTTCTTTTACTGGATCCCTCATAGGAGATTCAATATTATTCAACCTATACCTTTGACGAGAGGGCTCCACACTATAAAGAAATAACCTGAGTCCTTATAGATCAGGAGAATGGTCGGTCTACCACTTTGAATCAATGATTCAAAAGTTTCAAGGAAAAGACAAGCTAGGGTCATGTAACAAACAAACAAAGAGAACTCAACTACAAAATTCTTAAGAGCGATCAACAAATAAACTACTCTCCCAAATCTCAATCCAGGGTGGTTAGGACTTGGATCTGAAATAGTGAATAGTTGATCAAGAGGGCCTTATGGAAATTATATGGGTTGATTAAGTCCCAATACCAACTAAAAAAGGTGTGAGAGACAGTTATGGTAACCTCTCGCAACAATCACCCAATGTGCAAGTACCCTTGTGAAGACACACACCCTCTAGAGGAGGTGAAACGATGATTATGCATCTTCCTCGGATACTATGAGCACTTCCCACTCGATGTCACCCATGAGATATACTAGGAAATACCACTAAGGTTACCACTTCACGATTGGAATATCGGTGGAATATTCATGGGTTAGGACCACACGTGTGGGTACGGAAACAAAACTTGAAATTTAAAAGAGAATTGGTGTCACCCAAAGGGCCTAACACTTCAATCCAAAACCACATACATGTACTAATCCAAAAAACACCAGAACGAGTGAAATAGGGTATTATCACCTCAACCTTCCCTAGCGTGACCTCATGATTAACACCTATGTTAGATGTGATTTTCTGACAAGTGATTCTTGCTACTAATGTATTTTTGAACTCACTATTCAGTTCTAGTTTGATTTCATGGCCTTGGAGAATTCACTCTCCAATATTACACCAAGGCCCTACTACTAGACTATTGTTGGTTTTTCCAATAAGAAAAAGTCTAGTTGATTTTAAATTAAGCATTCATTTTATAGGATGTTTATTACTCAAGGGAGAAATAGTGAAACTTATGTTTATTTCATACTCTTGCAAATGAAAACTTAAGAACACTTGTAAAAATTCATCTATTTACTCCAATTCTTCAATGTACTTGGTTTTCAATATAAAGCATGAACAACTTTGATAAAATCTTAATGCAAATGCAAACATGACAAAAAAAACAAAAAAAATCGAGACTATGGTAATGAAACCTTACTTACTAAGCAATTCAAAGAAAAATGCAACTAATCAAGCACTACTTCAAACAAGCAAAAAGGAAAAAGAAACAGGAATGCAAAGAATTTCTTTTCTTTTCTTTTCAAAATGACCTAAATGCATGCAACAGAGCACTAATTCACAAGGAAAACCTTACTACAAGAATAACCTAACCCTTAGAGAAACAAACAGTACAAAAAGGAAGGAAGAAGGGAAAAAATAGGTGAAATTCCAAGACTTGAGGCTTGCATTCACTTTCTAGTCAAGCAACCTCTATATGTATGCTCTATTCTTGAGAGAAAGGTGAGTACATATTTGGTTATGAGAAAATCTCTCAAAACATATTAAAAATCAATCTAGTGTACTAGAAGCAAGGAAATTAGACTGAAAACTTAAAAAAAAACCCTAAACATAGCCAGAAAAGCAAGAAAGGAAACCCTATAGAGAAGAAATCAAGGACTTCTCCCTAATGGAGTTGCTATTTTTGTTTTATATAAAACTAATCCTATAGCTAGGGTGGACTATTAATAGAATGAATTGGAAAAAAGTGCAATTCAATTCCTAAGGTATGTCTACAATTACTTAATGTAACTATCAATTAGTTATAGAGAGGGCCTACCTAGTACCGATGCTAGGTTGGAAACGAATCCCTTGATTTGACCTCACACCAATTGTCCTTGCTCCTATCCACACTTTTAGACCTACACACGAGGAAACAAGTACCTTTCTCAAACTGATAGGTAGAAACAAAAGATAAGAATGAAATAACTACCTTAACTAACTATCAGGAAAGTTAGAACCTTAACCAAACACTGAAAATGATTCAACATTGAACATTAACATAGATTTTGGGGGAGGGAAAGAAGAGAGATATTCATCTTAATTATAATGAAACAGTGGTACACAAAGCTATACTTGATCCACTATCAACACCTTCCACAACCATCGTCTGGATTCCTCCATCCCTGGTCCACTAAGGACTCTAAAAATATTCTCCAGACAAGAATGAGGAAAACTGAGAGGTTTTTGACCTCAAATTAGAAAAGGGAGAAAATACTCAAGGAACAAGGGCTCCTTGAGGGATGAAGGTCATGAAATCCTAGGGGATAAAAACCTCTTGATCATTCTGGTAAGAGGGTAACTATGTTACTGCAACAATGCATGTACCATTTTCTTCCATTATGCATCACTTTATACCAATTCAAGTTCGTTAATATAGTTTTGCAAGGGTTTTAGGGAGTTACAGAAATATTTTTCTCGTAAACCTCGCTCAGGAGTGCATAATTTTCATGAATTTATATTTTATAGTCACTTTTTGAGGTGTATATGCCTTTATTGAAGCATAAGTACATGTGTACCACTCCTTTGGGGAGAAGGAAGAGTGTATGGATTGCCAAGGAGCCAGTTTGGACAGTCTACAGAGTGATAAAATTCATCAAAAGAGGTGTAAGAAGGGTATGGTGTCCAAATCAAAGAATCCAAGAAATGGAGGTGTCGGAATATGCTATAACAAAAATATTAAAATAGTTTGCAAGAGATTTTAAAAAAATAAATAAAAAATTGAGATTGTGTACCTCCATATCTGATATAAATGATTGTATCTTGGGTAAACAAAAACCTTTTGAGTTGAAATTAAAAGGTTTTCCAACTAAAAACGATTCTCCAGAAACATTAGAGTAGTTCACTCAACCCATAAATGAATATAAATATCAAAATTTGGAAGTTTTTTGTTGCATACAGTGACACAAGTTCAGGATCTTGATCAACAATAGGACCAAGTCTTCATAGTAGCTATGATACCATGTTCAATAAACAAGTTATATCCACATAATTCAAACAACTTAAGGAAACTGCTCACATGGAGAGATGAAATATTAGTACACCAGTGTATTACTGATGCAGGAGCATCATCTCACGTCAGCCAGCCAGCCACGTCAAGTGCATGCATTCAATTGTTGAAGAGAGGCGCAGCCCTCATTTTTTATTCGAATGAATGTAATTAATTGAATGTAATTAAATTTTTAAGTTGTTGAGTCGTGAAGCCATGCCTTTATGTAGGTTGTAGGTAGATAGGACTTTAATGTTTTGTAAGGCTGAGATCTAGATCCGATTTGCGGACTAGACAGTCCTTTCAATGCTATTGAATAGGGTAGGTGAGTTTGGGGGGAAGAGCTCGAAGAGCCCCCTCAGGTAAAAAGATATTTTGGATCTCATTTTGTAATATTTAGTAGAATGATTGAGCTAGCGTGAGATAGAGAAGGAGCCGAGACCTTGTTATAGGCCGTGCTCAGGAACACCTTGTAAAGACAGGCATTTGCCATTTTAATATAAATAGCAGTTTTTCCTACATATTATTTATGTTGAATGAATGTCTGTGAGTGTTCTTTATATGTTGTGAATGTACATTATGTTTATGCATTTGCAAGAGTTGTTCTAGTTTCAGGCTTGAGAGGTCTTTGGGGCTTCACACCAGGAGGGTGTGACAGAACGCTGCGGGTTCTGATAGCCGTGCACGGAGGGTGCATTTCTGAACTCTGCGGAGTCAGACAGAGGCATGCCAGGTGGGTACAGAAGCTGAAAGAAACAACTTGGGAGAAAGACCTGTGAGGTTGTTGAACACCTCAAGAGGCAAGGTTGTGGAGAAGAACACAGTTGCAGAGAGAAAGTCTTCTTGAGTTCTGTAAATCTCTGCCAGGAGGGCATCGAGCCAGTGCAAGGAGTGCATAGAAGGAGGACTCGGTTGTGAGTTCATTAGAAGTCAGAATCACTAAGGATTCTGAGAGCTCTGCCAAGTGGGCATTGAGAAGAACTCTTCTGTGAGTTCAGACAGAAGCCAAAATTACTAAGAATTCTGAGAGCTCTGCCAAGTGGGCATTGAGAAGGTGTAAGGAGGACACAGAAGACAGAACTTTTGGATGTTCTGCAAGAAGATACTCTGCCAGGTGGGTATTGAGTAGGTGTGCAGATAGGCACAGGAGAAAAGAACTTTTTGAGTTCTGTAATTTGAAGAAGAGTCCAAGAAGAGGGATCTTCACAGGGTTGTTGGACACCCTGAAACTCTCATCAAAAGGTTGCTTGAGCTGAGGGATAGCCAGGAGGGCATCCAAATTCTTCATCTGCAGGAGAAGAAGAAGGACTGAGTTCCTTAGAAGTCTGGGCGAGGATAAATCTCAGGATGGATAGCACTTTCATGCATGCAGAGACTCTGCAAGGAGTGCAGGAGTCATGGAAACCTCTTAAGGTTTCAGAGAAGGGCAAGCTCAGGAGGGCGAGTGATTTTATGCACAAATCCGTAGCTACAAGGAGTGCAAAGGATACAAAACTCCTTGAAGAGTTCAGAGTTTTTAAAGCTCAGGAGGAACAACGCTTTTATACGTGCAGGCGAGAACTCAATTCATGGAGCTCGCAGGAAGAAGAACTCAAGGTTGAGACCCTTGAGAATTTGGAAAAAAATCTTCCAAGTCCTGGAAGAAAGCACAGAAGTTCCAGAAGTGCACAGCAGCCGTCAGATCTTAGCCGAAGAATTGATAGATGTCAGATCTGTCGAGAGTTGCGAGAGAGTTCAACCCTCATACAGCAAAGCAGAGGAGACGAAAGTCTCGAAAGGAATTGACGCATCGGGGTATCGACATTCGAGATATTGGAGGTCCTGACGACGAGAGGTCAGGACATTACAAGTCCCGAAATAGCAAAAGAATCGCAGTCATCGATTTGGGGAAGGACGCGTGTCGCGCGATCGTCCATTTAGGAGATCCGGGCACCGGGACTCACAGAGGTGAGCTCTTTTTGACTTCGCATCTGGCGAAGTCTGGAGATCTGATCTAGACCTTCCATCCATTTGGGACACGTGGTAGAGATCAAGGAATCCACTGGGATTTCGGTCACCAGGGATTCGGGAGGACAAAAGAGTTTTGTATCCGGATTCGCGATACCGCAAAGTTCGAAACCCCGACAAGGCGGAAGGTTCCGTTGTGGGGCCAGCTGACATCACTTCAGGAAATCGGGAATCGAAACTTCAGGAGTTTTGAGGACAAGGCATCGAAGTATTTTGGTGTTTTAAAACCCGAAATAGCGAAAGGAGGAGAGAAGGTCGGGACAAGCGCCATATCGGTATTTCGCGTATCAGCATTTCGGGGGTCTAGAGGATAAGAGGTTGAGCGCTTGGGTTGCGAAACCCCAAAATAAGGTCTCGGTCATGTGAAGGATGGTCACTTGGACTGGAGCATAGCCAGGTGGGGCTAAGGCATTGCCAATTCGGCATATCGGAAAAATCAATGATCGGGAGGTCAAGAGGACAGAGGATTCCTGTCGCCGGGAACTAAGAAATCCTGAAACCCGAAATTATATTTTTCCTGTTGAGGAAAGGACAACGGTCGGAGTGCAGAGGATCGAGAGGGTAAAAAGAAGGACCTGTGGATCCAAATTTTGATGTTGATTCCAGCAGGGATTCAGAAGAGTCGCTCCAGCTCACGTGATGATTGAACGATCCTGTGAGTGGACGTAGAGTGCGTCGTGCATCTGCATCAAGTGGTATAGGACAAGAGGTCGAGCGCTTGGGTTTTGAAACCCCGAAATAAGGTCTCGGTCATGTGAAGGATGGTCACTTGGACCGGAGCATAGCCAGGTGGGGCTAAGGCATTGCCAATTCGGCATATCGGAAAAATCGGTGATCGGGAGGTCAAGAGAACAGAGGATTCCTGTCGTCGGGAACTAAGAATCCCGAAACCCAAAATTATATTTTCCCTGTTGAGGAAAGGATAGTGGTCAGAGTGCAGAGTACCGAGAGGGTAAAAAGAAGGACCTATGGATCCGAATTTTGACGTTGATTCCAGCAGGGAGTCAGAAGAGCCGCTCCGGCTCACTTGGTGATTGAATGATCCTGTGAGCGGACGTAGAGTGCATCGTGCGTCTGCATCAATTACGTGGTTAAAACCATCAAAGAGGGAAATAGTCCATGGCCTCAACCAATGTCTCCACTTAAGGCAATACAGTAATGCAAAAACAAATAGTTTACATATGAATCTCTCATAATAAATCATCAACCAATGACTCTCCATGCTCTTTAAATAGGTATCATAGACCAATTAGATGTTAAGTCACAGATAAATTGACATTAATATCGAGAAGAAGATGAATCATTGGATCACTTTATGTCTAGAACATAATCGTGATCATCAGATTAGATAATTACAAAATCACACTAAAGAAACACACTTTACCTAAAGACACATTAGATCAAGTTGAACTTAACTAACTCTTAAGTATTTAAATAACCTAAGAATGGTGAAAAAGTGTTAGAAAAAGAGGATCGTTGAGCAATAATATAAAAAAGATGTAGAAATAAAACACATAATATGCACAATACAATAAAGACACAAATATACGTGGTTCACCCAATATGGGTTACATCCACCAGAGAAATATTCAGTCCTTCCTTTATTATTATCCAGTGAATGAAGGCATACAGCCTATAGCACACTCGTTATAACTTCCTCTTCATTTCTCATAGTCTCCTCTCTGAAAATACAATATTCACTCTCATACATCGTCGCAATACCATTGCCTCATACATAAAAGAGGGTTGTCTTCTAGGTAAAAAAACCCTAACATAACTTCTACCGTCATATCTGCAACCTAATGATGAATGGTTCATATTGACTACAAAATTACAATATTTTACAAGGAAAATTTCCCAAAAATTTATCTTTGGGTGTTTTTCCCCTTAACCCCCGTCAGGGGGGGATCCAATGAATTTAGTAGCCCCCTCTAGACCCCCTGGTGACATATATGAGGGGGAAATCCCCTCCATACCCCCCCGTCGGGAACTAGGATCCAAACACGGTTGAAACAAGACCTTTGAATTAGGAAGATAATCAAACTCCACAACCAAAAAAAAGTACATTTAACCACAATCTATAAAATCATCAATTAGGGAACAAAGTAAAAGGGTAAAAAAATTGTTCAATTTTGTGGAAGGTTTTGGTCAAATCCTTTCCTCTAGTTAGAGGTTATTTGAGTTGGAGGATAGGAAATTGAAGAATTGGGGCTTTATTCTTAGATAGGATGAAAGAATGTGTATAAGATCTAAGAAGACCTCACAACAACCCTTGCTTTAGAAAGATGCATAACTCCAGTAGTTTTCTATGCCCTTACATAAGACAACGTATGGATTTCAAGATGGAAAGATTATATTGATCTAATATTAGAAGGGAGATACATGGAAGAGTGGAATTTCTTCATGAAATAACTTCTCTAAGTATCTTTCAAGTTAAGGGATGAAGAAGATAACCTTGTATGGTTTGTCATTTTCTCTGGTGGATTCTACACTTCCAAGCTAGGATACTTTTGGTCCATCCCTAGACATGAGGAAGAGCCAAAATGATGGTGCTAAACACTATGGAAGATGAAAGAACCACTAAAAAATAAGACCTTCCTATTGTTGACCTTACACGACAAAATCATAACTTGATAGACTTGTAGAAGACAGCATGGACTAGTCCCAACATGTGTTGTCTTTGCAAGGAAAATGGAAAAACTATCAAACATATCTTCATTAATTGTCATTTCACCAAGGTTGTATGGGATGTAGTTATGATCCTAACATGAGGTAAAGGAAAGTGGGAAGAGGAAGGGATAGAATATGATTTTAATAAATGGACAAATGACAAGGTAGTAAATCCCATTACAATTATTTCACATGATCAAATATACATATAAAGTATTTCCAAAATTTCAATTCTACAAGAAGAAAACAAAAGTTTATGAGACCACAAAGGATGTATCATGCCCTTGGGGATTATTTAAGGGTTCCTCAAAGTGAAACCCAAGGAAAAGTGGTGAAAGAGGTGTACTTTTCCTAGATAACAATAACATCATATTAATCTTATGCGAAATAGGGATTGGTACAAACCACTAACTAGATCTTAAGTTATTTTTCATCCTACTAGCATTAGAAAAGAGCTCCCCTCCACCAATCACGTGCCCCAAGTATACCAAGAACTTCTAGGAAAAATCACATTTCTTAAGGTTTGCTAGTATTTTATGATTTTTTAGGGTCTCTAATGTTTACATGAGATGTTATATATGCTCTTCCTAGGTAGAGGTAAAAAAACAATATATCATCTAAGTACACTATTACAAATGAATCTAGAAAGGAACACAATACATCATTCATCGAATGCATAAATTTAATTGATTGGTGCATTCCATAAACCAAAAGGATTTACCAACCATTCATATATATCTACCTTGCCTTGAAGGCAATCTTCCAAGTGTCTTCTTCTTTTTCTCATACCTGGTGGTATCTCAATTTGAGATCTAACTTAGTAAATCACTTAGCATGTTGCAGCTAATATAGCAAGTCATTGATCTTGGGTAGAGGGTATTGATTCTTGAGGGTGATATTATTTAGAGATTTGTAGTTGATACACAGTCACCAAGTCCCATCCTTCTTGGGAACTATGATGATTGGTGACCCAAAGATGATGTCCTTGTTTGAATTACTACATGCTCCAATAGTTGTTGCAATTATTTCTTCACTTCGTCTACTTCTAGGATGGATTGTTTGTATAACACTATGTTTGGAAATGGGGATTTAGGAAAAAAATCTATCTCATGCTCCACTTCCCTCTTAAGTGGTAACCCTTTAGGCTCCTAAACAAATTCTCTATACACTTGTAAAATATCCTCCAAGTAGTGTTTTGTCTCTTTATTAAATCCCTATAGAGATGCTTCACCTTTATCAATCCATCTCCTTGTTGATTTTATCTTAATGGGACAAATACAAACTTCTCACTTGAATTAATTAGTTACTTGGATTCATTAGCATTTACTAGAGAAATCTTGGACTTACCTTTGTGCACATTGACAATGAAGAACTTCCCTTCCTTGCTCAAGTGGTATTGGTTTTCTCTTCTCATGAAAATAACATGCTTGTGCACATGTAGGGGCTTCCAAACATTACATAACAAACATCAAGTGTTACTACATATACCTCCACTTCATCAATATAGTTTTCACTTATGGAAAATTTGATCTTACACTGCATAGTTGTTACACATTATTTTGGTCACCTCAGTGATCACCTGACAACATGTGTTCATGTTCCCTAAAAATATTAAAAGAGAATTTCTCCATGGGAAAAGAGATTTTCTTTCCTCTGCCAAAAACCATATGAAGGAAGGTCATCGCACCCTACTATATGCATGGGGTGTGACGATGCATGATCGTCACACTTTGCACTATACCTGGATTGCGACATCATCGCATGCTACTTGTGCATAGGGTGTGACGATGCTTAAATCATGGGAAAAGTCAAATTTCACGAATGTTCTAGAAGGGGATCTTCTAGAATATGAGGTGGCCTCCGATCGGTTTGGATCTTACTCGCTTCTCTGATTTGGCGGGATCATCATAATATCCTCATCCATCTCTCTTTCACACTATATAAGGAGGTATATCTTGTGGAAAAGGATAAGGTTGAATAGGATAATATTTGTATGGAGAGTTCTACTTCAGATTATACTTGAGGTTTTTGCTTTAATTCTTCAAGTCAGATTGTGGATCTTCTTCATTCAAGGCATTGGAGAAATGGTGTGCGTGTTGAAGCAAATATCCATCGAAAGGGGACCTTGCAACATCAAGGCATGGGTTGTATTCTCCACTTTCTATTCACTTAATACATTAATGCATTTCTTCCCTATATAAGCATCTTGTCTTCTATTGTATAATTCCTTGATCATATACATAGACTTCATTAGAATACATGTATCTTTGTTTTCCCTCTTTGTTGGTTTTTTATTCTTAGACAGACTTACTATTCTAAAAACTCAAGGAAGGAGCTACAAAGACGACACTAGCGAAGACAAGAGTCATTTAAAAGATATGTCACTTGTAACTCATTAAACTGGTTCATATGATAATGAAGTTTAAGGCGAAGTGTGCATTATGTTCTATTTTTTTCTAGTTTCCTGTGGAATCTAGGGAGATTTGTTTATGTCTGCATTACCGATTAATTTGATAACAATAGTGACCCTAAGCTCTGCATCCTTATTTACACATCCCAATAGGTATGGGTGAGGATGATCATGAACTTCTAATCCAAGATTACTTATTAGGTCCTCTACTATGATATTGGCTTGCAAACTGTTAGCCCTTGACCAAGTTTTGAGGATCCTTGGTCATGTTTGACCTATTTTTGGGACTTCGACAGGTTGTCAAAGGTGGAGCGCAAGACGAAGCAGAGATCGCGGGATCTCAACCCCCTTTTAGGGATTTTTGGGATTTGGGATTTGGGATTATGTAACAGGTATGGAGATGTCATCCCATGGGTTTACCCATGTTTAGGCCCGATTTTGTAATGTATAAATAGATGTTAGGCGATGTAGTGAGGATATACAGATATGAATGGCTAAGTGTGAATGACAAGTCAGTTGTAAGTGGTGTTGAGTGCAAGTAACAGTTGTAAGTGCTTTGTGTATGTTTGCAAGGCTGAGTGCAAGTGGTGTTAAGGACTGTATGTTGGTTTTGTGCCGTAACCTAGCTTGGGAATGAGGATCTAGCGAAGAGTGCATAGATCTCCTGTCATCTGCGAAGTTGATCTGAAGGCTCTATGCATGTAAGAATATTGAAGAAAGGTAATAAAGAAGATGAAGAGTTGGTGGATGTAGGCTCAGGGTGGGGGTGAACCACGTACATCCTGTTTTGTGAATGCTTTGTGCGATGTGTTGATGTGTTTATGTATTTACTTGCTTAGTGCTTTGATATAGGTGAATGATAGGTAGATTTGTTGTTGCTTTGTGCTTAATAATGAGAGTAAATGTTGGAATTGACCTGTGTGAATGTGCTTAGTGCTTGAATCTGCTAGATCTAATCTATTTTTTCATGCTAAGTGTTGCTAGATGCTAGATCTGGTTGAATACTGCGATGCTCTATAATTAGGGTTTTACCTACGAAGTAGATACCGGTTAAACATTGATGAACTATATTTGTAAGTGATTTTTCAAGGTGTTACAATCACATATATGTGTCCCAGCTAAGGTTGCAGACACTGGAGTCCTGTAACAACCCCTGCCTCTACCTCAGGTGAGACTTCATCTGCTTCGCATGTGTTGCCAAAAGGGTCGGTAGTTAGGGTTTTTTTGGTGCGATGTTGTAGCGTTGAACCCTAGGTCTACCCTTGTGCCAACAAATGGTTTCGTTGCCGGGACTAAAACTGTGATTGCTGGAAACTAAAGAAAAAGGAGCTTTGTGTAAAGATCTGAACTAAAACTATGATTGCTAGGAACTGAGGAAAAAGGATCTTTGTGTGAAGATCTGACCTGAAACTATGAAATCTCCATACGTAGATCTGTTTCCCTAATGTGCAACATCCTACTTAATCTGTGAAGGCTCTGTGCTAAGAAAATAAGTCTGATCTGAAGAAAAGAGGTAAGATATGTAAGCTTTGTACTTTGTTAAAGGTAAGATTAGTGGAAATTTTTGTTTCAAAAGTATGGATCTAGGTATGTTTGATAAAAAAATTCCTAGCTTGAAAAGTAGGGCGCAGCTAGAAGAAAGGAGGTTTGATATGAGTAGATCTAATAGAAATAATGAAAGATATGTTATACCTATGCATAGAAAGAATGTTTGGACTAACAAATGGATGCAGGATCCTAGAAAGAATTTTTTGCAGGTTAACTACTATGATCCTAGTGTGTAGTGCGGGAAAGGTTGGGGATCATTTAAGATAAAGAGAGGATTAACCCTTTGTTATTGTTGCAGAAGACTGGGACATCTTGATAAGGAATTCCCTGGTAGAAGATCTAGTTGTCTTTGTTGTAAATCCATGGACCATGAAGTTTTGGATTTCCCTAGAATGATTTCTATGCTTGGAAAAATGAATATGGAATAAGTAGACCCTGAGAAAGGTCAAGCAACTAAGACTATGGAAGAAACCCCGAAAGAATCAGAGACTGTATTGTTGCAAATGAAAGAAACCCTGAATGACCACTGAGATACTAATCTATCAGAGATATTAAAAGAGAAAAATCAAATAGAAGTAAGAATAGAAGACTTCAACATTGAATGTGTTCTAGATGAAGAAACACAGGTGAATGTCATGAAAGAAAGAACTTGGGAAGCTGTAGGAAAGCCTTCTATGATTCCTTCATTGGGAGGAATATCATTGTTTAGAGGAAAATTGATAACCCTATGTGGAAGACTTACCTAGATATATATGAGTGCTCATGGAACTTCGACAAAGGAAGAATTTGAGGTTGTTAAATTTATTGAGAACAATGCTCCATTTGCTATGTTACTAGGAAAACCCTGGATCGAGAAGGATCGGACTAGAAGGAAAGAAGAAGAAGCCTTAGAGAAGAAAAAGAAAAAATTAAAAGATTTCATGACTAGGAGGATGGCACACTTGATTGAGGAAAAGGAGAACAAATCGAAGCTATTTAAATTGGATGCCGAAGTTGAAAGAACCCAAGAAGACTCATAGAAGACTGAAGCACCTACCTAGGATAAAGAAGAAGTGTTTGCCTCGAATCTTACGAAGGAATATCAATAGCGTGAAGTTACCATGCCAAAAGAAGACAAGAATCAGAATGGAAAGAAGAATAATGAGATGAATATCACCGGGAAAAAGGATAGAAAGCTCAGCAAGAACACAGCAAAGATCGAAAAGTTACAGAAGGGTCCAGAGGGAACTTCGAAAAGGGAAAATTCACAAAACTGGAACTTCGTCGGGAGATCAGAACAACGTCACATGGAACTTCTCCATGGCGAAGAAATATAGTCATTGGAAACAGTATAACCATTAGACTGACTCCACGAATGGTTAGAATGGAATTTATGGCCAGGAAGCTCGCCATCAGACCATTGGGACTGCACCAGAATGGGCAGAACTAAATTAATGAAGGATTTTCACCCATTGGAGAGATTTGTTACCTAGTTGTCTACTTATTCCATCTATTGTTGCACTGAGAACACTTTTGTGAATTGTATCAAAGAGAACTCATTGCTATTGCACTATGATTAGTAAGATCAACACCAGTTATACTGTTTTGCGCATTCATTCATCCATCTGATCCAAGCCTGTATGTCGGACGAGCTCAGCGCCGCGAAGAAAATCGTCGAAGAAGTTCTAATCGATCTCATGACCAAGAAAGTAATGTCTGCAAGTATTCAAGTTTCATTGACGAGAGGAGTGCAAGCCTCTCCATTGACCGCTCGCGGATCTGGGCCATCCCGAGTCATCACAGAAAAGAGAACCAAGCACAGAGATGACCTAGCAAATGCAAAGTTAATCCTGACCATACTGTCTGACTGCATCTCACCTCTAGCCGATGCGGTGAGTCGTGACAGTGTGCCGAGATATTTTGAGTACACCATGGTTACTGCGTACCTCCCGAAGGGGATACGCGTAGTTCGAGCACAGCAGGACAAGATCGCAATGTTGAAGTTCAGTGAATTCAACCTAGGAGACCGCAAGAACCATAGTATGCTCGCCCCATATAAATACTTGACCAAGAAAAAGGGGAAGAACTCGAAAATAATCCCCTATCCATGGACGATGAACCTCGCGCAATCCACCCTGTTAAATGTAACGAAAATCCCACACTTTGGAAGGCACCAAGAAGTTAACTCCTGTGTCAAGCTCATACTTTCATGTTACCATGGATGCTACTTATGGCTAGACTGCCGTATCATAGTCGATCCGACGTTGATCCATAGGATCACCGGATTGAGTATGCAAGGACCTGACCCACAGGATTTATATCCAGGGAAAGCCACAGATCACGCATTAGCACAGAAGATCAAGGATACCTGTGACGATGTTGAGAAGGTGACGTGAGGCTACAAGGTAGCCTCCATCCAGAATGGCGCAGTGTGCCTAACATGTCAATTAATTGCAGGGAAGCTAGTAAGAAAGAACAAACCCATGAAGGTCACAGGATTTTTTGTTGACCTCGCGGGGAAATGCGTGGAAGGCGTACAGATGAATTGGGCGAAGTACCTAGTTAATTAGCTGGAATTAGACTGCCATGAAACGCAGGATCAGGGCTACGAGTTCCACTTTAGCTAGCTCCTGATGTTAGGATATTTAAACACTTAGGAGTTAGTTAAGATCTACTTGATCTAATATGTCGTTAGGTAAAAGTGTGTTTCTTAGTGTGTTTCTTTAGTATGCATTAGATGCATTTGTAGTTAGGAAATTCGACGGTCATGATATGTTCCTGACATAGAGTGATCTGACGGTTCATACTCTCATCGATATTAACAGCCATTGATCCATGGCTTAACACCCGATTGGTCCATGATATCTATTTAAAGAGCATGGAGGTTCATTTTTTGATGATTGATTGTGAGAAACTCTCTTGTAAAATCTCTCTATAATATTTTTCTTTGCATTAATAAATTGCTCCAAGTGGTCACGTTGGTTGGGGCCATGGATGTTTCCCCGTAGGGGTTTTACCACGTGAAAACATCGGTGTGTTGATATTTGATCTAGTTATGTGAGTGGTTACGGAAGGTGTTTTTCCTCTGTTGGAATACCTATGTTGCCGAACATGGTATCAGAGCCTGTTTGAAGACCCGCTCCTGTTGTAGATCGAGATCGTGAAGTCGAGTTGCCTCATCTCCATTTTCTGGCATTTTCGTACATTTCTGGGCTGAGAGGACTATTCCATTTTGTCTGGAGCACTCGTTTCATTTAGGAACACTTTTCGTTTCACTCGAAAAGGTTTCAGTTTGCCCAAGATACGGCCATTACAGTCAGATCCAAAGGTATAAAGCCTGAATACACATTTTTTAAATTTCTTCAAAGTTTTATTTTGGTTTTATTTCGGTTTTTATTTTTTTATTTCCGGGTTGCTACTCTTTTAGATCTTCGTATTCTCTTTGCCCCGTGCCCTTTTCGATCTCAGAAAATCAGAAACAGATAGGAAAAGGTGCATCTTTCGGGTAATCTAACCGAGATCTAACCCTTGTTGTCATCAAGAAGCGGAAGTTTTTTTTTAGCACGCTCTCCAACAACAACAACAACAACACCCCCAATCCTCCTTCTGAACATTACAATATGTTTTGTTAGACCATTTGGTTAAAACTTGCCTTATTAAGTAAGAGGTCTTGAGTTCAAGACTCTCTTTTGTTACCTTTTTGAAAAAGTTCATGCTAAAATTGTAAAGTGTATTTCACTTCAAGTAGAAAAGTGAATCATTATAAGTAGCTTTAATATTTTATTTTAGAGTTATTTATTTTGCATGCAGTTTTTCTGTTATAAAGTAACTTCATTGTAAAAGTGATCCCCACTTCTCTTTATAAAAGTGGGTCACTTCATAAAGCAACTTACATTATCACGTGGTTAGTTGGTTATTGTTTATGCCTTTTTTAAAAAGGGCATAACTCTCACATCGGAAGTCCGTTTTCAGTGTCATTTTTTCTAAAACCGCATAATTTTTCGAGCTCTTTCCATCCAAATCATCAGTTTCAGTTTTTAAGTCCATATTATCTGCATATTTAATATGGCTTCTATAAGTAATGTCTTTCTTACCAGCAACAACTACTTCCAATGGAAATCTCATATGGAATATTTATTAAGAAGTAAAGGTTTGTACCGGATTACCTTAGGAAAGGAAAATGCACCCACTGATGATGATAAGAAATCCAAGTGGGATAATAATAATGATGAAGCATGAGGACTAATCGGAATGTCCATCTCTCCTGATTTAAGGTACCACCTTCAAGAAATTGATGACCCCGAAGAATCTTGGGACAAGATTGAATCTGTGTTTGGTAAACTCAATATTATCCGAGCACAACAGTTAGAAAATCAAATATTGACCTTGAGTCCAAGTGATTTTTCTTGCCTTGGAGACTATTATCTAAGTTTAAAACACTCAGAATTTTATGTGAAGAATGTAAGATAAAAATGGAGGAAGATTGTCGCATCTATCTTATTCTTTATAAGCTAGGTAGTGCATATTCTTTGTTTGTATATACATTTTATGCCATGAGAGAGGCTCTAGGGAAATCTTATGAAAAACCCACTCTTGAGTCCTTTTTTGCTTCTTTGATTAGAGAAGAAGATAAGCTTATACAACTTGGAGTTATCAGCACTGCAGGTACCTCTAACAAAGCCTTAGTTGCCCAGCAGAAAGATAAACCCAAGTATCCCAAGAAGCAACATCCTCTCTACAACAACAAGCAATATAAGGGTCCCAAACCTGCTCAGACAGCTTCAGCTCCTAATGGTGACAAAGGAGAAAAATATAAAAATAAGAATACTAACAGACATTGCAACTTTTGTGATAAAGATGGTCATGATGAGTCCAAATGTTTCAAGAAGATCGCATATTTAGAAGCGGCGATGAAGAAGCACAACATCAGTATTGATTCTACTACTTCTTCTTCTTCTCATGGACATGCACTTTCTGCTTCTGGTTTCTCCTTCAATACACCTTCTACTTCTACTTATGATAAGTGGCTTATTGATTCTGGAGCATCTTATCATATGGCTAAGGATAGAGACATATTTTCTACTCTAATGAATGTAACACCAAGAAAATATTTGTTGGTGATGATATATCTCTTAGTGTTGAAGGATCTAGAATAGTACAAGTAGAAAATGGCCATTTCAATGATGTATTATGTGTTCCAAGTCTTTCTTGTAACCTTCTATCAGTATATGAAATAACTCATTCAGGTGAAGGTAAAACTGTAGACTTTTCACCTCACCAAGTTGTAATCAAGGATCTAAAATATCCTCATCATGTTCTTACAACTGGAATTGTTGATGATATTACCAGGTTGTACAAGTTTGAAAACTTTGGGTCATCATCTTTTTCATCGGTTTTTGTTTCTCATAGCGATGACTTGAGAAAACTTTGGCATGAGCGGTTTGGTCATCTAAACTATTGCTCATTGTAGCAACTATGTAATCAATAGATGGTGACTAGTATTCCTCTTGTTTCATGCAGAGATGGTGTTTGTGATGGTTGTGTTCTCGACAAACATCATCGGGGTAGTTTTGAAAAATGTGCCTCTTGGCATGCCTCGGGTCCTTTGCAGCTTGTTCACAATGATTTGTGTGGTCCACTTTATTCTCCTTCTTTTTCTAGGTGCAAGTATTTCTTAACTTTCATTGATGACTTTTCCAGACGTACTTGGGTTTACTTCTTAAAACTTAAGAGCGAAGTTTTTGACAGGTTTTTGGCCTACAAGGCCCTTGTAGAAAAGTAATTTGGCCATCAAATTCAAAGGTTAAGAACAGATAATGGAGGCGAATATGTGAACAATAATTTTACAAATTACTGCACTACACAGGGAATCCAAATGCAACACATTGTTCCATATACACCACAACAAAATGGTGTTGCTGAGAGAA
>ML793862.1:132716-223175 GCA_009831015.1 Picea engelmannii | reverse complement strand
TATGTGAACAATAATTTTACAAATTACTGCACTACACAGGGAATCCAAATGCAACACATTGTTCCATATACACCACAACAAAATGGTGTTGCTGAGAGAAAGAACCGCACATTAAAAGAAATGGCTAATTGTATGATCCAATCCAAGGGATTAAGTCTAAAGTATTGGGCGGAAGCCATCAACTATGAAAATTACATAGTAAATCACACTCCCACAAAGTCTCTTAAAAGTATAACACCAGAAGAAGCTTGGACTAAAATTAAACCAGATGTAACTCACTTCCGTGTATTTGGCAGTATAGCATGGACTCACATTCCTGATGAGAAAAGGAAAGCATTGCAGCCTAAAACTGAGAAGTGTATATTTGTTGGTTATTCTGAAGATGTCAAAGGTTACAAACTTCTTCAATCACATTGTAATGAAATTATTATTAGAAGAGATGTTAAATTTGATGAAAATCTCTTGGCCTGCGAGCCTAATTCGACATTTGTGCCTTCTTTGGCCTGCAAGCCTAAGTCAACGGTTGTGCCTTCTTCGGCCTGCGAGCCATATTCAGCATTTGTGCCTTCTTCCGATCTGGTTTCTTCTTCAGATGATGACAATGAGGATGAAAATATACCTCCTCCTGCTCACCCTCCTCCAGATGAGTCCTTTGAACCTGAACCAGTACCAGCTCCACCGCTTCCTAGATGGGTCTGTTCAACACGAGAAGCAGTAGGTGATCTTGTCGGTGATCCTTTATATCAGCGTCGAACACGTTCACAGTTCCAGTGAGCCTCTTCTCTTTTGGCTCAAGTTTCAGAAACTCATGATCCAGAGACATTTACAGAAGCTTCAGGTCATCCATATTAGGATACATCAATTAAGGAAGAGTATCATTCTTTAAAGGAAAATGATACTTGGGATCTTGTACATCTTCCAAAAGGAAGAAAACTTGTCAAATGTAAATGGGTCTACAGAACTAAGTATGCATCATATGGAAGTGTTGAAAGACACTGTTAGCGTCATAAGTCACTCCTAGATTGCTTGCAGGAGCAGAGCCCAACGCCCATCATTTTTATGTCACGATAATTTTTAATGGGTGATCAAATGGGTAGAGACTCAGGGAGATATCACTCAAACTCATGGACTGGGTCTGGTATGTAAGGAACAAAGGAGGTCTTGATCTAACTTCAGTCAGTGAGTCGATTAAAGGATGAGCAGGTGGAAGACTTGGGAGAAGAGTGAGCAAACTACCTCAGGGAACAGGCCTTTCAGCAGTTTGTAGAGGAAAAACTCTGAATGCAAGATCTTCTTGGCTCAGGGCTTCGAGAAACTGAAAGGGAGACTTGACTGGATCCTCCAATTCCAAGTCGTTCAGTGCTAAGAAAATCACAGGAACCAATTAGAAAAATGCAACTGTTATAGTGATCCAACCTACATCATCCTATAACAGTTACAACTCGACTGGATCCTCCAATTCTGAGTTGCTCTAACACAGTGTAAACAAAGACATGAAAGAAACTGACATTCATAAGGCAACAAGTCTCAAGAGTCCATGCATAACCAGAATAGCAGTGCTTCATTAAAGTTTTACAACCGGGAGCCTTGCTCAACCATCGATGCTTACAAAATACAAAGACTGAGTCTATATACTCAGAAAAATTCACCTAACAGAGGCGTGCTCAGTCATCTGAGGCTTGGTGTCCCTTCAGCCAAATTCGGAAGGATATTCTTCGTCATACGCTGCCTTAACTGCGCATGGCTCCTGCAAGGGGAGTAGCTGAGCCATAAAGTGTCGAGTTAGCGTGTATAGACCTCTCTGGCTCGTCGAGGACTCGGCATGGCTTCTTTGGAAAAAATCGGTACACAGGACCTTCTCGAGAAGACAACTTGCCAGACCCTCCATACCTTATACTTAATGAATGAGGAGAGGATTCAACCACCCCCTCTCACCTTCATTTACTCCAAGTGAGGAACAGGATTGAAATCGGATCCAATGGAACTTGGAGATCACGATGATCCCCTCTGTGACTGAACCCGACTCCTTTGGCCCCCCTTGCACAACTCTTTTTATTTTTCAAGTGACCACGGGATGTGACCCTGCGTTTATTCTCAAAGGTGCTTTCGGCATTCATGAATTGGAAGGAGCTAATCCTTGCATATCACAGTCGTGATGAGCGAAACGCCGAGGTGGCTTAATTGGGCACCACGCGTCCCTCTCAGATCTGACGGTCCTGAACTCACTCGGTGATATTGTGGGCCCGGGCCCTGGACGCTTCTGGCATTTCGTGTTTCGTGGATATGAAGGAGCTACTCCTTGTGCTTCGGAGTCGTGATGGTCGAAAAGGCAAGGGGCCTTATCGCGCACCACGTGTTCCTTTTGGATGGATGGTCCCGAGACTTCTCTGTGATACTGCGGGCCCGACTTTGGGCGCTTTCGACGCTTTTGGGGTTCAGGGTTTCGAGATGTAGAATGACATGGAACTCTCACCCTTCAAAATCCTGAATGCCAAAACGCCGACGCGACTAGATCTCGCGCCACGTGTCCTCTGGATGGACGGTTGTTATCCTTCCCTACACACAATATGGGTGCTATCCATTGCACTAACCTTGGCGCAACTTCGCTAACCGCGATTTCCTGCCAATCGTCGATCTGCTCTTACGGGTGAATCTGGACCGTCGACAATATAATTCGCCCGCTTACTTGCTTGGAAGCCTGAAACGGGATTTTTCCATGCTGCGCTTGGGTGCTTCTCGCACAACTTGCAGACCTGAATACTCTTGTGCCCAGGACAAGAAATGTTACTAACAGACACAAGGCTCGTTTAGTTGCCAAAGGATTTTCCCAAGTTGAAGGAATTGACTATCGTGAAGCCTTTTCCCCTGTAGCCAAAATGAATTCCATCCGCCTTGTTCTTGCCCTTGTTGCCTCACATAAATGGGAGGTCCATCAGATGGATGTTAAATCCACCTTCTTGCATGGAGATTTGCAAGAAGAAATATACATGGAACAAGCTCCTGGCTATGTCCAAAATGACTCTAGCCTTGTTTGTCGCCTTAAGAAATCTCTTTATGGTCTCAAGCAAGCTCCCCAAGCTTGGTATGCCAAAATGGACACCTTTCTTATTTTCACTGCATTCTCTAGTTGCCATTCTGATCCTAATGTATATACCAAGAAAGTAGGAAGCCATCTCATAATCTGTGTCCATTATGTTGATTACCTTATCCTTACTGGTAGTGACTCCTTTTAAACCATGTGAAAACCATCCTTAAGAAGAAATTTGAAATGACAGACTTGGGATTTTTGTACTATTTCCTTGGCCTCCAAGTTTTGCAAACCAATGAAGGAATTTTTCTTTCCCAGTCTAAGTATGCTTGTGAACTTCTTCGTTGCTTTCACATGGATGATTGTAAACCAACCCCTTCTCCCTTCCAGTCTGGAGTCAAGCTTACTGCCACCTGTATCGTCAGTTAGTTAGTAGCCTCTTATACTTGACTCATACCCATCCTGATCTTTCCTTTGTTGTTGGTCTTGTTTCCCGGTATATGCAAACACCCCATGAAATCCATTAGAAAGCATCTAAAAGGATACTTTGCTATGTTCGTGGTACATTTTAGTTTGGGATACATTAAATTTCAGGGGGGAATCCTTTATTGGTTGGTTTCACTGATTCAGATTGGGCCGGTGACCTTGATGATCGAAAGTCTACTGTAGGTTATGTTTTCATCCTTGGTTCGGGACCTGTCACTTGGACCTGTAAGAAACAACAGGCTATTGCACTTTCTTCAGCAGAAGCAGAGTACCGAGTAGCGGTAATGCAAGTTAGGAAGCCCTGTGGCTTTGACAAATCCTTTCAGAGTTTGGATTCCAACACCAGCATCCGACCATCCTTTGGTGTGACAATCAGAGTGCCATCAAGTTTTCCAAAGAACTAGTTAAACATCAGCGTAGAAAACACATCGAGATACACATGCACTTCATCAGAAAGCTAATTCATGATCAAGTTATTGAAGTGCTCTTTTTCCCTACAGAAGATCAAGTTGCAGAAATTTTCACAAAGTCTCTTACAGAAGCGAAGTTTTCCAAACTTCGATCTATGTTAGGAGTTCAAGAAGTTGTCATTAAGGGGGGATAGGCTCTAATGCCTCCTTCCTTCTCCTATTGTGTCACTATTGTAAATCCTTCAACCATATCCAAAGTTGTTCTTAAGGGGGGATGTTAGGATATTTAGACACTTAGGAGTTAGTTAAGATCTACTTGGTCTAATATGTCGTTAGGTAAAAGTGTGTTTCTTAGTGTGTTTCTTTAGTATGCATTAGTATACATTTGTAGTTAGGAAATCCGATGGTCACGATATGTTCCCGACATGGAGTGATCCAACTGTTCATTCTCTCCTCGATCTTAACGGCCATTGATCCGTGGCTTGACACCTGATTAGTCCATGATCTATATTTAAAGAGCATGGAGGTTCATTTGTCGATGATCGATTGTGAGAAACTCTCTTGTAAAATCTCTCTGTAATATTTTTCTCTACATTAATAAACTCCTCCAAGTGGTCACATTGGTTGGGGCCATGGATGTTTCCCCATAGGGTTTTTACCACGTGAAAAAATCAGTGTGTTGATATTTGATCTGGTTATGTGAGTGGTTACTGAAGGTTTTCATCCTCTATTAGAATACCTTTGTTGTCGAACACCTGATCCTCATCGCGTTTGTTTCCTGGGAGATGCCGGAAGGTGTGACTTTCCCGTACATTGAACCATTCGAGACGCTTGCTACGAAGTTCACCACGCTCTGGTACTCTAGCGACATGGGAAAACTGTGGCAGTCGAACATAGTTTTTCACACATATTACCTCCAGCTGAATAGGGCTATCGAAGTTGAACCTCGCATGACGTCGAACACCCTACAACGCTTATGACCCCTCGTGAAGTTTCGCACAGATCAGCACTTCATATATATTACTATGCAGCCAGATTAACATAAGGAAGAGCTTCAGTCATACTACATGCTCACCGAAGAGGACCTCGAGGAGATAACTAAGGAATGGTTAGCAGACTTCCTTATCATCGCTGACCCTGCAGAGATGTTTGATCCTGAACTTGACAGCCCGGAGGCTACTCACATAGAACATGACACACCTGGAACCAGAAGAAGGAAGAAAACTGAAGAACTCCAAGACTTAAGAAGTGCCTCAGAAAATATTGCTTCAGCATCACCTGGCCGAGGGGGTGATGATGAGGTAGAAGAGATCAATGGCAAAGAAGCTGAGCAGAAGCAAGGAAAAGTAACACCTCCCAGAGATGAGGCCGATCCTTTGAAGAAGAGGAAGGTTTCTCCCTCGAAACGCTCTTCCCGGAAGAAATCCAGAGCTATCATGACTAAGATGAAGACTGTGCTCACTGTCGACGACTTTGACTTCATCATCGCAGTTGTAAATGACACCTCGCAGGAAATCTTGCAGAAACAAGAAGCCAAGCAAGAGGAGATGTACGACAGAATTGAGGTCAAACTTTGAGGGGTACATCAAGCCCTTTAGTCTAGTTGCGCAGTGTCCACTGCGCCCCTGCCATTGGGAGAACCAGAGTTGGGAGATGAGCCAACCCAACTCCGACGACTAGCTGATGCGACCGAAGCTCTCCTTCGTCATGCACAAGAAGAAACAGAACAAGACACCCGAAGCAAGTGCAAGAAGTAATAGTAGAACAACACCAAGTTTAAAAGTAGGAGAAGGTTTCCCTCCAGACAAAGTTTGAAGAGGAGAAAGCACACATTCAGTGGGAAAAAGAACAGTTGCTCGCAGAGCAACTAGAAGTGAAAGAATAATTCAACAGAGCACTTTACTCTGTGACAGGCTTAGAGCCAAAGGAAGAATACCAAGTCGTTCATCAAGTATACTAGCTCACAGAAGCTATCCAGGAGCTACAACAAAGAATAGTAGACTTAGAGCTCCGCACAGTGCTCGACACTCTGCAAGATGTGAGAGATCAAAGAGAAGCGATTTCTCGAGGCACAATTGAAAGAATCAAGGGCCTCTCCTTGGAATGTAAACAACTAAGTGATCATAGTGCTCAGATGTATGAGCGACTCACTGAGAACCCAGAACTGAAGACATTGGAGTCACAGCTCCAAGAGACGAAGTCTTAAGCAGAAACAATACAGGTGCAGTTGAAGCCCCTGTCAGCTGTTGAAAGAATGAAGCGATCCCAAGAGCAATGGACTTCTCAATATCAGGTCCACACCATTCATAAAAAATTCATGGAAGTGACTCAGAGGCTCCAACCTATACAGGATGAGGTTTTACAATTGTTCGTAGAAATCGAAGGTCGAGGAGCAGAACTAGAACAAGTCGTTCCTACAGTGGAATAGCGCCTAGAGGGACCTATCAACAAAGTTGTTATCCAAGAGTTCACTGAATAGGAGGTCGTGGCATAGCAACAAGTCGAAGAAGCTCGAGCCAAGATCGAGGCTTTTGAGGCAGAATTACCCAGAGTGACTCAAGACGAGTCACAAGTGAGTGTTGGGGACTTGTTGGCCCTTGACCAAGTTTTGAGGATCCTTGGTCATGTTTGACCTATTTTTGGGACTTCGATAGGCTGTCGAAGGCGAAGTGCAATATGAAGCGAAGATCGCGGTATCTCGACCCCCTTTTAGGGATTTTTGGGATTTGGGATTATGTAACGGGTATGGGGTTGTCGACCCATGGGTTTACCCATGTTTAGGCCCGATTTTGTAATGTATAAATAGATGTTAGGCGACATAGTGAGGATATACAGATATGAATGGCTAAGTGTGAATGACAAGTCAGTTGTAAGTGGTGTTGAGTGCAAGTAACAGTTGTAAGTGATTTGTGTATGTTTGCAAGGTTGTGTGCAAGTGGCTGTAAGGACTGTATGTAGGATTTGTGTCGTAACCTAGCTTGGGAAGGAGGATCTAGCGAAGAGTGCATAGATCTCCTATCCTCTATGAAGTTGATCTGAAGGCTCTGTGCATGTAAGAAGATTGAATAAAGCTAATAAAGAAGACAAAGAGTTGGTGGATGTAGCCCCAGGGTGGGGGTGACCCATGTACATCATGTGTTGTGAATGCTTTGTGTGATGTGTTGATGTGTTTATGTATTTACTTGCTTATTTGATATAGGTGAATGATAGGTAGATCTGTTTTTTCTTTGTGCTTAATAATGAGATTAAATGCTATAACTGACCTATGTAAATGTTCTTAGTGCTTGAATCGGCTAGATCTGATCTGTTTTTTCATGCTAAGTGTTGCTAGATGCTAGATCTGGTTGAATACTGTGATGCTCTGTAGGGTTTTACCTGCAAAGTAGATACTGGTTAAACATTGATGAACTATATTGCTAAGTTCTTTGTCAAGGTGTTACAATCACAAATCTGTGTCCCGGCTAAGGTTGCAGACACTGAATTTTTGCAACCACCCGTGCCTCTACCTCGGGTGAGACTTCATTTGCTTCGCAGGTGTTGCTGAGAGGGTCGGTAGTTAGGGTTTTGTTGGTGTATTGTTGTAGCGTTGAACCCTGGGTCTGCCCCTATTCCAACACAAACCAAAATCAAATAGAGCATCCATCTTTGTCTTCTTAACATGGATATTGTTATGGAAGAGTTCATTGATCTCCTTCTTTACATTAGGATGGAGGATACTCAAGTTCACCTCCTTCTACATTGTAGCAAAAAAAATGTTTTCATCTCAATCTAGGTTTCTCTCTATCTGGTTGCATGAATCCATGATTAGCATATCCTTCCTCGTGGAATCCGTCTTTTGGTTCTTTGGATTCATCTCTAGATGTAGATCCCAACATTTATCTTTGCTATGACCATCAATATTACAATGGTTACAAAGGTTGCTTGGATCCTTTCATTGATGTATTGTGGCTATTACCTTCTTATCCTTTCATTTCCACTTCTTCTTCCACTCCTTGGAAATTTATTGGTAGTATTTCTAGTTGGAAACACTTAGTTGTCCTTTCTTCTTGTCCATATTTAGATTTTTTTCTTTCACACAGTCCTTATCAATGGTATTAGGTTTAAAGAGCATCAATTTCCTCCTTAAATGACTATGGAGACCACCCAAATGCATGAGGAGTATATCCTAGTTCTTGGGAGATATTCCCAATATAATGATTTATTTTTTAAACTCGGTGGTGTACTCTTGTACACTTTGCCCTAGATTTTACCATAAGTAATTCCAATGGATCCATTATTCCTCTCTGTACCCAATAGGGTGTAACTAGGACATGATGGGGGTTTTAAACACCTCACACTCAGTGATTGTGGGATCATGCTCTAGCCTAAGCATATTCATGTTGCTTTCCCGCCAAGATTGAGCATGGCCCTCTAACTTCAGTTAGGAAAATGATATAATTTTCTCTTATCCTTTGTTATGTGTCAGTGTTTCATGGAAACCTGCACAGGAGATCTAGCTAAAGCATACACAAACAAAGCTTATCAAGAAAAGGAAGAGAGATACACAATGAAGAATGAGAATCAATGCATATTACAATGTAATCAATGAGTGAGTGATCTTCACTCATATAGGCAATGACATCCTATAATTAGGAATGCATGCATAATAGTGATGGTCAAAAATTAGAAAGTCTAAATAGAACTAGTCAGTTAACTCCTACTGAACTAGTGTTACTGCCACTGAACTAGTGTTACTCCCACTAAACTAGTGTGCCAAAAATAGAAATTGATTTCTCACCAAGATTGAGCATGGCCCTTTAACTTCAATTAGGAAAATTATATATTTTTCTCTTATCCTTTGTTATGAACACTAAAATAGAATTATAACCATCACAACCATTGATTCAATTTAACAACATCAATCTCACATTGATAGGGTTTGATGTCCACTTTTGCTTAGACTTTGAATAGATATTGGGAAGAGGTGATGTTGGAACTTGGTCTCTCTATCTATTTTTTGGCTCCTTTTCTAGGTCTTTATTGTCTCCAAATTTCCAATCTAATCTAGAGTTCAAGTTAGAGATACCAAAATCCTTGACAGATCCAAACTTTCTCTCTAGAGTTGTTATGAGGATCATCATTTTGTATGAGATGCTAACAAATTTTGCTTCTATATTTGAAAATATATCCTCTGAATCATCCCTTGGATTGTTACTGTACTTTTCTACCATTGTTAGGGTTTTGAGACTCATTTCTTCAAGCCAATTTCTAGATCTTTCAATTTCCCACAAAAAACCCAAAGAAAATTTATTTGATACCAATATCATATGTAAAGTGTTGTGGACATTGCACTAGGACAATTTGTCACAACATATGTTAAAAGTTTCTACAAAATCTTTCTTATGCATCATTTTACTTAACATTTATATTTAATATTACTAACTTAGTGCACAAAATAAATAAAATAAGATAAGACTAGAATAAAAAAAGTTAGAACAAATACCACATGAACCACACAATGAATATAGATGTACCCTGAGAAACACAATATGGGGAAACCAAACTAGAATATGACGACCATACCTTGCTCTTTTCTTCCCATATAAGAAATCCAAATACAAATAAAGGTGAACTCACTATGGATTTTCCATTGGCACTATGCTTTGTGTTGTTGCTACAGGTCTTCTACTTCCTTCATTTTCTCCAATAACCCACTCCCTTTCTCTGCTCAAATCCGGAATAGTGAATCAATGCAACAAGGATGGAACCCCTTTCTTTTCTAGTGACCTGGTATTTAACATGTTATGATAGTAGTTTATGGTTAGGGTTAGGGTTTTTGTATGCTTCAACTCCTTATTAGGGTCAAGTTTCTGGAACCTCTGGAATATTATTGAACTTTCTCATATGAACTCTAATTGAGGTGAAAATATTGTTATTAGAAAGCACTTATATGTGTACAAAAACATTGAGTAACAACAAATTTTTGACCCCCAAAATGATCATTTAATATTAGGAAACAAACACCCAAATAATCTAAAAATATAAAGAAAAGTAACTCCATGCCTTGAGAATTAGATAGAATAATGAATGATAAGCCTCTTTGAGGAGGAAACTTCCTTTTACAATATAAAATATGTACATGATTAAATGCCTTCTAAAACTAGGTTTCCTTGGTATGTATAGGATACAAAGGGTAAAATTACAATGAAAGGGTCTAACCAGCCAATAAGGACAACACTAATATAACAATAGAAGTGTAATAACTCAATATCTAGGGCATAACAAGGATCTATTCGACCAATAAGAATAACACTAATATAATAATATAAATGTAATAACTCAATATATATGGATTAGCATGCCCCAGACCTTCAAACAAGTGTTGTCATCAACACTTGATTACTTGTGGATGTTTCTGCATGAAGAACTCATCTTGCCATGTTGCCTCTTCTACTAGTAAGTTCTTCCACTTTATGAGGTACTCAGTAATTGCTTGATTCCATAGTTGTTTGATCCTCGTTTCAAGGATTGTTTCTAGTTATAGAATTATTTTCCCTTATTTATTAATCTCTTGTAAAATAGTTTGAATTGGGATCTTGTCACTAGTTACCTTCTTTAAGAAAGAAACATGGAAGATTGGATGTACAAATGAATATGAAGGCAACGCAAATTTATAATCCATACTTCCAATCCTTTACAAAACCTTATGGAGACCATAGTATTTGGGTGATAATATACTATCCTTATTTTTCTTCTTGAGAGAAACCTATTTGTATGGTTGTAGCCTTAAAAATACCCAATCCCCCACTTCAAATTCCATTTCACTATTGTTGAGGAAAAGATATGAATTGATCTTACTCAAGCATTTTCAGACTTTACTTGGCTAAATTAAAGTAAACGGGAATATCACCCTACATTTATAGCCAACAAAAATATGTATCTTAACTCACCAGTATTAATTACAAGTGCTTAGGCTGGTTTTTTATCAACAAAAAAACTTGTTGGAAAATACTTTTTATGTGTTTTTCTGGAAATATCAGTTGTTGAAAATAAGTATAATAACAGAAGTAAAGGACACCAATATCATAATGAAGATAGGTGAGACATAAAGAAATCCTTTATTTAATTCAAATTCATCAAAGAGTCATTGTCTTTACAAAAAATCACAAGAAATATTGGACCAAAGTCAAACTTAGAAACCCCTAATGGAACATACAAAAAGATCTCTGACAGAAAACCAAAACTGAACTCTAAAATATGGATCAGCTTTCCATAGATCGTTGATCAATCGATTCTGCACAATAGTCTTTATCGGTCATGAAAACTAATTCACAAACAGACAAGCCTACACATACTATCAAAGATAGATCAACACCTCTAAAGAACAAGTGTGTGAATGATTTGATTCAGCTCTAAATATTGTTGTCTACAATAAGACCCTACTATCACAAAAGATAATTTGGCTATGATGAAGATATGAATGAATGAAAGATGAACTATCTCAACATGAATTCAAAGAGAAAACCTTAGCATGTTTTGTGCTTCTATCCTCCTTTGTTCCTCCCCTTAGTTCAACTTTTAACAATTTAGAATTGGTTAGAATAGTTGAACTAACTTATTAGTTAAGCTAACATAATACCTTAACTAACTTTAGTTAAGGAAAGGGGGGGGAAGTAATAATTATAATAGGGACACAATTAAATAATAACAAATAGGTGGGACCCCCTTATGACTCCCCTAATGATAACAATCTTCACATCATAACATAATCCATTTGTTAATCACACACACTTCCTTGTGCCTCCCATCAACGTAATTATTTTTGGCAATTTTAACTCATAAGGTTGAAATTATTTCAAAATAATATTCATATATTAAAAATAAAACATGTTGCCCAGGATCCTTGAAGTCAATCTGTCATTGTGGGGTTTGAAAAAGAGACCCCACAGGCTTAAGTAGGGCTTCTTCCAGCCCAATCCAACTGAAGAATCTTGTGTGTGTAAACGATTAGCAAATAGTTTCTTTGAATAGCCATGTGTGACAACTCTTAAAAATATGAAATAGATTTGGCTCGGAATGTATCAGGCTCATGCAATCCAATCCATACAAATTGTTCTAATGTTAATCAATGAGCAGGGGAGTGAAAAATGTCCAAGGATACATGAGGGGTTGTAATTAGCGAAAAGATGATATAATGAGAGGGAAGAGATATGGTCACTTCCCAATGATAACAATAATCAACTGTAAGCAAACCAATAAACCTTACTGCAATCCACATAGATATTTTCCATTTTTACCCAATCTAACATGGGATTTTCCTTAGTTGTGATTAATATCAGAACAGGGGGTGAACAAAATGAATATGGGATATGTGAGGGGTTTATAATTAGCGAAAATGAGATAATGAAGGGAAAAAAATGTTCATTGTTCATGATATTAATCAAGCAATCCATAACATATCTTGTAGTAAGAAAAATATGCATCAACCAACAGTCAGATGACTTGAGTAATAATTCCTGTGTAGTGTTTTAATTTCATCGACCATTAATATCCAACACAGCACCATTACAAAACAGAAGTACTTCACATAATTTGTAAGATGTTCTATTCCTTTTATTCACACATTCTGCATGTTATAATAGTCAACAATAGCACTCATTCCCAATCTGTGATCATTTATGTTCACCACTGCTACATCCAATCTATATTTAAAAGTCATATTTTTGAAATAATAACGAAGTTGCTACTTCTGCAATAAATCTAATCAAGTTTTGTAACGATATTCATTCCCACATGTATATGTAAAAAAAATAATCAAGATACCAAACCTCACATGCCACGACTGGAATGATAATTGACTATACAACCAAACAATAATTATTGAGAAAACTTCAAGGGCGATGTAACCATGCCACTGTAAAACAAAACACTCAAGGTGACTTAAAACCTGAACCAAATAATCAACATGCTTGTCATCAACAATGGCTAATTTTCCATTAATAACGCGCGATGTGTAACTGAGGAAAATTCATGATGCAACTATTCCATAACACACAGCAACAATCGACCACGATAGAACACAATAAATCATGTCGATCTATTGATTTAGCCAATCCTGGTCGACCAAGTTGCACGCACTTGGGCTTACTCAACCAACAACAGAAGATGCAATATACTCAGTCCAATAATTCATTTGCAAAAACCCTATACAGAACGCGACTGGTGCGAGCAATCCCCAAAATCATAACGAATGCCAGCCATCAACTGAACATCAAAAGTGTGAATACTAGTGAATGTATACCAACTAACAAATGCCATTGTGGTAGAAGAAACCCAACCTAACAAGCCATGGTAGCTTATACATAACCAAGCACCCAATTGACACAGGGTAGAGTCCCTTCTGTTTAAAAAACATCGAATTACCTAGCATAAGGTGGGTTACTGTGACCTTAATTAGAAATGTAAGGTTAATGCTAATGTCACAGAGACAGTAACTGGTAACCATACCAGCATGACGGTTATACGACCCATGGGTGAGCCCGTGCCCAAGGTAATAGACCAAAATAACTGGAAACCACTTGACAGGTGTGAAAGTTTCCCTATGCCACCCCAGCCTGGAGGGTTAATGGTTGGCAGAGTAGCTTTTTACAGAAGGAACGGGACTGATTTCAGTGAGACTTCGAGGCCAAACGTGTACCTCCAAGGGGTTGTGGTGTTTGTGGTTGAGAGACGATCCTTTTGCAAGGCCAAAACAAGAAAACAGGGCTCTTAATTTAACCCGATAACCGTGAAGACAATCACCCAACCATGATTTTAAACAAATCCCTCCGACCAACGCACAGTGATAACAAAGAACTATACCCAGGAAAATCGAAATTCCAATGAACTCAAACTGATACAAGACAAACCATCTATTTTCATTCAAATCCAAAATTCCACACAGTTGCAGCACTAAGGAAAACACAAACCCACACAACTGAGCTAGAATCATTTCATAACCAGAGTGACGTCAAGAATGGCCAAAAGAGACATACCTATTAATCGAAAACCTTAATACAAGAGGTGGTCGAGCGGTTTCACCCTGCTAAAAATATGGAGTGTGAACACAACAACAAGATCAAACATCAGTCTGACTAGGGTGGTGGCCAACGAGAAGGGTAAAGATGACGTGCAGTAAATTCACGTCGCCTCCACCCATATCTCATTTACTCCACAGTACATGCCAACGAGCCTCTCATTAATCACCATTAATCAACCGAGGTATTGATAATATCAACATATTTAGACCATATCATAATGCAACCATTTGCATCCACTTTGCCAAATGTGCCACTCTTGTTACATCCCCAACATAAATCAAATAAAACGCTCATCAACTATACAATAGAATCATTACTATTAGCGTAATCACCATAAGAACTTGCAAGAGTCATTTATTCCAAAGGCCACCAAGGTTTGTAGCATATGCATATTGGCTACCAATTACATAATCAACGCATAACCAATGTATTATCACTTGCCAAGAATGTGCCACCAAAAACTCCCACAGTATGCATAATTTTAACATTTCAAATGCCATTTTCTTGTTAGTTAGGAATTAACCACCATCAACAAGTTTTCCATTCATATAATATCGCAAAGCTAGTTTTTCCTTTTCACGTTTCTTAGATATGTTGTTTTCTCTTCTTCGAAATCCCTTTCTGCAAAGTTTGTTAACATTTGTTCTGCAGGTGTAGGGACAAATGTCATAATGAATAGTGATTGTAGTATCATGTAGGAGCAAAGACTAATAAATGAAAATCATACTTTCATCGACCATGAAACCCTTGTAGCACCTCATCATAACATGGAAACATGAAAAGACCTGATCCTTCAAAAGTTCAAGGGGGTCCCACCTACTAGTATTATTTAGTATTATAATAATAGCTTCAGCAACACTTTGCGGGCGGAACTATGTTGGTGATTTCAATCGTCAACAAACTAGAGACTCCATGGGGAAATTTGTTCTTAACATATTAGAACTCGAAATCTATGGTTTCACAGACCAGGGACAGTAATCTCAAGAAAATGTAACTCGAATGATTATGCAATAGGGGGAAGTGAGCGGATTTAATGGAAAGATGGCTGGGAATTTGGGAATAACTCATGGAACATGTTAAGTATGAGGGGTTTTTACAACTGTATACATAACCATCAGCCAAAATCTGTCCTTTGATCTTCTGGGAGGAAAATTTCATATTTTCTCTTAAAAACTGAATGGATGAATAAATGGCGAGAAGAAGCGGGAGATAAACAATTCTTTATAACCCAACAATGGAAATATATAGCAATTTCAAGGGTCCTTTATAGATGTCACCTTAACAGCTGTGTAATCTTGATCGTTATAGACTAACAACGCTTGCGGGAGTGTTACTATGGCAAACATGATCCAACATCCTAAATCGAGACTCTAAAAGATGATAAATACCAAAACCCAACAGAAATAATAATGAAAAAAAATCAAAACAACGGCAATAAAGATAGAACCATTCATAAAGTAGAAATAAAATTCAACTAAGAAGTAGAAATTAAAATGTTGTAAAGCAGGAAAAGATCACAAAAATTGAAAGCAGAGCTAAACTACTAGTACACAGAAGAATACCAAACAACTTTGATCTTTTTACGTTGGTTCCACGTAATACTTCAAGTGAGAACCGTTAGTGTTGTATGAAAACAATCGCTCTTGCAAATATTTTAGAATGTAAGAATTTGTGCCCAAGACAAAAGAAATCTTGAAAGGACCCAGCCATAATTTCTAAAATTTTGAATGTCTTCCCTTATCAGCGTGAGTCGAATCCCATAGTAGAACCTTTTCATTGACCTTAAACTTGAAAGTCTTGACACTCTTGTTGAAATATTTCTTAACAGTTTGTTGTCTCCTTTTAATATTATCCAAAGTGAACATCCTTTGTTCTTCCAAATCTAGTAATGCATTTATTCTTTGTGGAACATCCGAAGAATTTAATTCTTCGGTCTGTAGCATCAACCTTAAGGAAGAAAGTTCCATATCGGTTGGAAGGAGGGATTCTTGACCATAAACCAGCTGAAAAGGGGTACAACCAGTACTTACCTTGGAAATAGTTCGATTGGCCTAGAGGGCATTAGTGAGGAGGGTGTTCCACTGACGAGGTTTATCCTCAATTAACCTTGTAACGATCCTTACCATATATTTATTGGTAGACTCAGCTTGCCCATTTACTTGGGAATAATAAGCTGATGATGTGAAATGTTTAACCCCCAAATTGGTTAGAAAATGAGTAAACTTAGTAGAAATGAAAGTGGGGTCGTTATCTGTGATAATTTCTAATGGAAGAACAAATCTGGAAAAGATATTATTCTCAAGGAATGAAATTACTTGATCATCTGTGGAAAGTTTAAGAGGGACATCTTCGACCCATTTCATAAAATAGTCTGTGGTTGTCAAGATAAAAACTTGCCCATCTGAAGAAGGAGGGTTAATAGGACCAATAAAATCCAGTCCCCACTTAGAAAAGGGAAAAGCTGACATAACTGGTTGCAAGGGCATAGCTTAAAGGCGTTCTTTCCCAACAAAATTTTGGCATTTGTCACAAGACCTCAAAAAACATAAGAGTCACGAAAGATCGAAGTCCAATAGTATCCCTTCTTAATGATTTTGAAGGCAGTGGTATTTGCAGAAAAATGACCTCCTATATGAATGACAGAGCTCGAAGAGTCATGAGCTTCCTGCAACAATTTATGTGCATCTTCATTGTTTACACAACGAAGTAGCACACCATCAACAGATCTTCGAAATAGCAGGTCTCCTATAATGACATATCTCGCATATTCAAGATGGAGTCTCCTCCTTTGATGAGTGTCCAAGTTGTCTGGACATCTTTGGTTCTGTAAATAATAAACCAAATTATTGTACCAAGGATGCTCAGACATAGGGAGGGTCTGATCATCAATGTAAAAGAGAGTTGAAAGGGAACTATATTCTTCATCAATTTATTCACCATTTTCATCATGCTGAGCTAAGTGAAGGGATAGGTCACATCCCTTGATAGTAGTAGAAGTCATGATACTTAAATCATGCTCCTGGATCTTGGCAAGCCAATGTGCAAGTTTTCCTGAAAGATAAGTTTGTGAGAGAAAAAACTTGACAGCAGGTAAAGGGACCTTTACTAATGTATGCTTACCTAAGATATAGTGGTGAAACTTCTCAATGGCCTTAACAAGAGCAAAAGTGTGTTTCTCAATAAAAGAGTATTTAAATTCATCATTAGATAAACTTTGGCTCATGAAAGCCATAGGTTTTTCATTTCCTCGACCATCATCTTGCATGAGGACAGCAGAAACTACCTCCTCAGTGGCATTAGTATAAATCGTGAATTCCTTCTCAAAATTTGGCTTCGCCAAAATTGGCGTAGAGCTGATCACTTTCTTAATCCCTTCAAAATCATTTCCAACCTCATAAGTCTAGGAAAAAGAATGGTCCTGCTTAAGCAGATTATGGATTGGCTTGACCATTATTGCAAAATATGGAACAAACCTACAGACAAAGTTAATAACTCCCATAAAGGCTTGAACCTTTTTCTTGGAAGTAGGAGCAGGAAGGTTAAGGATAGCAGTGATCCTTTCAGGGTCGATACTTATCCCTAGATCAGAGACAATGTGTCCAAGGAGATTGCCTTCAATAACACCAAAAATGGACTTGGAAGGGTTTAGGGAAATACCAAATTTCCTACACCGCATGAGAACTTTTCTCAGATGGCCAAAATGATTTGATCGAATTTTAGAGTAAACTGTTAAGTCATCAAGGTAGATCTGAATGATCTTACCGATCAAATCGTCAAAATATAATTGCATAGCTCTTTGAAAAGTGGCACCTGCATTAGATAAACCAAATGACACACGTTCATAAGAAAAGGTACCCCAACGAGTAATAAAGGTGGTTTTATATTTATCTGTCCTCTTTACCTTGATTTGATTGTAACCGAAAAACCCGTCAAGTAAGGACATCATTTGTGACCCCGCAAATTGCTGCAAGATCATTTCCATGTTGGGAAGAGGGAAGTGGTATTTTATACTAGCTCGATTTAATGAGCGAAAATCAACGCATAATATAATCTAACCGGTTGTTTTCCGAACAGGAACTAGATTTGAAACCCATTCAGAATACTTGACTGGAAAGATAATTCCAGCCTTCACAAAAATTTCCAACTCCTTTCGAATGGTTGCTTCTAGTGCAGGGTTGATAGGTCTTTGTTTCTTCCTAATTGGTTTTACGCCTTCCTGAATGGGGATGGCGTGATGTATAAGGCCAAGATCAAAGCCACGAATATCCTCATAAGACCAAGCAAAAACATATTGAAATTCCCCAAGCAACTTGGCAAACTTCTCCTTCTCTTCATCTAAACACTTAGCACCTATTTTCACGTTCTTTGGAGTCTCGTGTGTCCCAATGTTCAAGGAGATGGTCTCACCCACCTTCCTTTTTGACTCTTCTTCTTTTTGTTTTTCCTTGCCGCCTAGATCACTTGAATAAAATGAACTTTCTAGAGGATTTAAGCCTTTAGGAATCTTGTTATCTTCCATGGATATAATTTCCTTACGCTTAAAAGGTTCATTTTGGATGAAAGCACAAATTCTCTCGTCATTGGGGAAAACCTGCCATGATTCTACATTGTCGGGAATATGAGGATGATGTAGAGACTGAAAGGTATAATCAGGTCTGTGTGGCATAAGTTGTCGAGTAGGAGAGGCCGCAAAAATAGCTAACTGATCAGCCATTGAGTTTAGTTACCTTCTTATGTGAGTGATACTGAAAGATGGCAGGTTTGAGATAAGAGCCCAAACAATTTGGGTGTATCGTTTCATCAACTTGTTGCCGGGGGAATAAATATTATGTATGAGGTTAACAACAAGCTTAGAATCCCCAAAAACCGATAGGTGACCACATCCCATATTATACATGTTTTCAATGCCTAATAGTAGGGCTTCAAATTCGGTGATGTTGTTTGTGCAAGCAAAATCCAACCTATAAGAAAAGTTATGGATTTTCCCTACAGGATAAATTAAGACAACACCAGCCCCATTTCCCTCATTAGAGCATGAAGCATAAAAGTGCATGTGTCACATATCATCATCTAAATTGATCTGTTCCAAAGGAATAGTGTCCTCCCTTGCAAATATGGAGTATACTCCAAGGTCCTCTTCGAGATAGTTTACGTCAGGCTGTGGGACACTCTCTATATAAGGTGACACCCTTCTTTCTCTAAGAACTATAATGTTTTTTTCATTCCGAGGAATGGATAAATATGTTATGTTGAGTGAGAGGTATCCACCTGTTAAGGCTTGCCAATCTCTTCCCAAAATAATCGAGTAATTTCTTATAGGCATATCGATTACTTGAATGTTGAGGGTCGTTCCTATTTTGGGGTGGGTGCACAAAACTAAGGTCACATCCTTAACCTTGCCTATGGTATTCTGTTGTAGATTATTGTAAGAGAGCATGCTTCTAGCGTTTTCATCTGTACAATACAAGCCTATATCTTCCATGATAATCTTTGACATCACGCTAGGGCCCGAACCACCATCAATGAGGCAACAATGGGCAATTTTATCCATGATTTTTACAGAAATATAAAAAGGGGGATTTTTTATAGGATATCTAAAGTTATGTACACCTATCTTATTTACAGAAGAATCCTCTTTTGTTACCTCCTCAGAAATATTGGCTACAACAGAAGCCTTTCCTTCCATGAATCATTTCAAATGCATCTGTTGTTTGGGGACGGCAACCATATCTAGGAGGGTTGCATCTGCCTTGATGTTAGCCAATTGATTCAATATGTTGTATTTGGAGGGGGGGGGAAGAGTGATTCTTTGACTCTCGGGAACTTTGGGAACTTGGGGCGTAGAATCAGTTGCATATGAGCTCGAGTTAGAAGAACTGTGAGGAGGGTCAAACTTGCTTTTTGGGGCATAGGCTTTGTTTATGGTATTGATAACCATGACATCTTCTGGCTCGGAAAAGTCTAGGACGACGATAGTGGTTTCTCGTCTTTTACCAAAGATCTTATCTCTGGCACTCTTCCTTACCTCACACGTGGTTTCTTCATGGTGTTCCTCACAAAATTTGCACCAATTCCTAAGCAGCCTTGGGCTGAGAATTATTTTCGACCGGTTTTCTAAAATGAGGCATAGAAGAGTGTGAAGCTCCAAGGGTGAGAGGGGAGACACTACTCTCTCGGTCAAATTCTATCATACACTTGTTCATATCATGTACTAGCTGTAAGAGAGCATACATGTCTATCTGTCTAACTGATTATCCCTGGGGTAGACCAGTTTGTTCAAGTTGTTCTTTGTACTCTGAACAAGTGTGTAGAGCGGAACCGAGATTATCAATGGATTTCTCTCCAATCCTATGACGGTATGGAGAAGGCAATGCATTGTAGTAATGCATTAAGGCAGCTTGGTTCTTAGGGTAGATAAGTTTGGGGATTTGATTATACAATTTGAAATGCAAGTTGAAAGACCTGATGGTCTCACCATCTTGGTAGGTGAGGTTATTATACTCCCTTAACTTCTCAGCAAGGCTTTTGGATTGCCCGTAAGTAGACCGGAACCAATAAATTAACTCCTCCCAAGTAGACAAGATCCTAGGGGTAAGGTTAAAAAAGTCGGCCTCCGCCTTTCCTTCCAAGGAGTTGACGAACAAGCGCATGCAATTTTCATTGTTGTTAGCCCCTATGTTATGACAAGCATTAGAGAATGCCACTAGGTGTTCGTTGGTACCAACAATGTTATTTCCTGAAAACTTAGGCAAATGCTCTTTAAATTTCGGAAGCGGGCGAGTAGCAGGTGCTAGGTTAAGAGGAGAGGACACATGCCATGGTGTGGTTGTGGCATCTTCTTCAAATTGAAAAAGACCATATTTTTTAATGACTTTGGTGGGGTTTGTAGTAGATTGGATCGGGATATGGTGGTTGTACAAGCTAGCAATCACCGACGACGATGAAGATTGGGAAGACGGAGCACTTCCAGTGCCACCAGATCCACCACTAGATGCCATTCTGTGGATGGTATATGAGGGAAAGAAAGACGAGATGAATGAATCAGATAAAGTCCTCCTTAGAGTACTTTGTTGGGCAAATAACACAATGTTCCTCCTTCTTATCTCAGCAATAGGATTGATTTCAAGTGACAAGCCTCTTCTTCTTCTAGAAGCACGAAAATCTAAGGACATGAAAGAAAAGACAAAACCGAAGAAACAAAAGATTATTGTTGATTTTTGGGTTGCCTGCGTCTAGAGTCCAATTGTTGTTGGACACTAATATCTTTCTCAATTGCTTCCCAAGAATGGTTAAGCTCGGCATGGGTCCTAGCAGTATCTAAAATGGTATGAAACAGGTTCAAAGCAATGTTGGTCTGGTCTTGGAGACCGGGCTCAAGGTTGGGCTGCCTTGCAACAGGAACACTCATTAATAAAAAATAGTCCAAGAATCAAAACAGAAAAAGAGAGATGTGTCGATGAGAATCGAGTATAAAAAATTTACCAGAGAGATCTCGAAGATCTCCCCAATACGGTCGCCAAATAAATGTTGAGGAAAAGATATGAATTGATCTTACTCAAGCATTTTTAGACTTTACTTGGCTAAAGTAAAGTAAACGGGAATATCACCCTACATTTATAGACAACAAAAATATGTATCATAACTCACTAGTATTAATTACAAGTTCTTAGGCTGGTTTTTTATCAACAAAAAAACTTGTTGGAAAATACTTTTTATGTGTTTTTATGGAAATATAAGTTGCTGAAAATAACTATAATAACAGAAGTAAAGGAAACCAAGATCATAATCAAGATAGGTGATACATGAAGCAATCCTTTATTTCATTCAAATTCATCAAAGAGTCATTGTCTTTACAAAACGTCACAAGAAATCTTGGACCAAAGTCAAACTTAGAAACCCCCGATGGAACATACAAAAAGATCTCTGACAGAAAACCAAAACTGAACTCTAAAAGTTGGATCATCTTACCACAGATCGCTTCCCACTCGACTCTACACAATAGTCTTTATCAGTCATGAAAACTAATTCACAAACAGACAAGCCTACATAGACTATCAAAGATAGATCAACACCTCTAAAGAACAAGTGTTTGAATGATTTGATTCAACCCTGAATATTGTTGTCTACAATAAGACCCTGCTATCACAAAAGAGAATTAGGCTATGATGAAGATATGAATGAATGAAAGATGAACTATCTCAACATGAATTCAAAGAGCAAACCTTAGCATGTTTTGTGCTTCTATCCTCCTTTGTTCCTCCCCTTAGTTCGACTTTTAACAATTTAGAATTGGTTAGAATAGTTGAACTAACTTAATAGTTAAGCTAACATAAGACCTTAACTAACTTTAGTTAAGGAGGGGGGGGGGAAGTAATCATTATAATAGGGTCACAGTTAAACAATAACAAATAGGTGGGACCCCCTTGTGACTCCCCTAGTGATAACAATCTTCACAACATAACATAATCCATTTTTTAAGCACACACACTTCCTTTTGCCTCCCATCAACGTAATTATTTTTGGAAATTTTAACTCATAAGGTTGAAATTATTTCAAAATAAAACATGTTGCCCAGGATCCCTAAAGTCAATATGTCATTGTGGGGTTTGAAAAAGAGACTCCACAGGCTTAAGTAGGGTTGCTTCCAGCCCAATCCAACTGAAGAATCCTGCATGTGTAAACGATTAGCAAATAGTCTCTTTGAATAGCCATGTGTGACAACTCTTAAAAATACAAAATAGATTTGGCTCGGAATGTAGCAGGCTCATGCAATCCAATCCATACAAATTGTTCTAATGTTAATCAATGAGAAGGCGGGTGAAAAATGTCCAGGGATACATGAGGGGTTGTAATTAGTGAAAAGATGATATAATGAGAGGGAAGAGATATGGTCACTGCCCAATGATAACAAAAATCAACTGTAAGCAAACCAATAAACCTTACTGCAATCCACACAAAGATTTTACATTTTTACCCAATCTAACACGGGATTTTCCTTAGCTGTGATTAATATCAAAACAGGGGGTGAACAAAATGAATATGGGATATGTGAGGGGCTTATAATTAGCGGAAAATGAGATAATGAAGGGAAAAAAATGTTTATTGTTCATGAGATTAATCAAGAAATCCATAACATATCTTGTAGTAAGAAAAATATGCGTCAACCAACAGTCAGATGACTTGAGTAATAATTCTTGTGTAGTGTTTTAATTTCATCGACCATTAATATCTAACACAACACCATTACAAAATAGAAGTACTTCACATAATTTGTAAGATGTTTTGTTCCTTTTATTCACACATTCTGCATGTTATAACAGTTAACAATAGCACTCATTCCCAATCTATGATCATTTACATTCACCACTGCTACATCTAATCTATATTTAAAAGTCATAGTTCTGAAATAATAATGAAGTTGTTACTTCTGCAATAGAGTCAATCAAGGTCTGTAACGATATTTGTTCCCACATGTATATGTAAAAAACAATAATCAAGATACCAAACCTCACATGCCATGACTGGAGTGATAATTGACTATACAACCAAACAATCATTATTGAGAAAAATTCAAGGGCGATGTAACCATGCCACTGTAAAACAAAACACTCAAGGTGAATTAAAACCTGAACCAAATAATCAACACACCTATCATCAACAATGGCCAATTTGCCATTAATAATGTGTGGTGTGTAACTGAGGAAACTTCATGATGCAAATATTCCATAACACACAGCAACAATCGACCACAATAGAACTCAATAAATCGTGTCGAGCAATTGATTTAGCCAATTTTGGTCGACCAAGCTGCACACACTCGAGCTTACTCAACCGAAAACAGAAGATGCAAATACTCAGTCCAACAATTCATTTTCAAAAACCTTATATAGAACGTGACCGACGTGAGCAATCCCCAAAATTGTAACCAATGCCAACCATCAACCGAACATCAAAAGTGTGAATACTAGTGAATCTATTCCAACTAACAAATGCCACTGTGGTAGAAGAAACCCAACCGAACAAGCCATGGTATCTTATACATAACCAAGCACCAAATCGACACAGGGTAGAGGCCCTTCTGTTTAAAAAAACATTGAATTACCTAGCATAAGGTGGGTGACTGCGACCTTAAGTAGAAATGTAAGGTTAATGCTAATATCACAGAGGTAGTGACTGGTAACCATACCAACATGATGGCTATACGACCCACGAGTGAACCCTTTCCCAAGGTAATAGACCAAAATACCTGGAAACCACTTGACAATCAGGAAAGTTTCTCTATGCCACCCCAGCCTGGAGGGTTAAGGGTTGGCAGAGTATCTTTTCATAGAAGTAACGAGACTGATTTCAGTGAGACTTCGAGGCTAAAGGTGTACGCCCAAGGGGTTGTGGTGTTTGTGGTTGGGAAACAATCCTTTTGCAAGGATGAAACAAGAAAACAGGGCTCTCAATTTAACCCGATAACCATGAAGACAATCACCCAGCCATGATTTTAAACAAATCCCTCCGACCAACGCCCAGTGATAAAAAATAACTATACCTAGGAAGACCAACATTCCAACGAACTCAAACTGATATAAGCCGAACCATCTATTTTCATTCAAATCCAAAATTCCACACAGTTGCAACACTCAGAACAACACAAACCCACACAACTGAGCCAGAATCATTTCATAACTAGAGTGACGTCAAGAATGGCCAAAAGAGACATACCTGTTAATCGAAAACCTTAAGACGAGAGGTGGACGAGCGGTTTCACCTTGCTAAAAATACGGATCGTGAACACAACAACAAGATCAATCATCAGTCCGACTAGGGTGGCGACCAACGGGAAGGGTAAAGATGACGTGCAGTAAATGCACATCACCTCCACCCATCTCTCATTTACTCCATAGTACATGTAAACGAGTCTCTCATTAATCACCATTAATCAACCGAGGTACCGATAATATCAACATATTTAGACCATAGCATAATCCAACCATTTGCGTCCACTTTGCCAAACGCGCCACTCATGTTACATCCCCAACATAACTCAAATAAAACGTTCATCAACTATACAATAGAATCATTACTATTAGCATAATCACCATAAGAACTTGCAAGAGTCATTTATTCCAAAGGCCACCAAGGTTTGTAGCATATGCATAGCGTCTACCAATTGCATAATCAACGCATAACCAATGTATTATCACTTGCCAAGAATGTGCCACCAAAAAATTCCACGGTATGCATAATTTTAACATTTCAAATGCCATTTTCTTGTTAGTTAGGAATTAACCACCATCAACAAGTATTCCATTCATATAATATTGCAAATCTAGTTTTTCCTTTTCACTTTTCTTAGATATGTTGTTTTCTCTTCTTCGAAATCCCTTTCTGCAAATTTTGTTAACATTTGTTCTGCAGGTGAAGGGACAAATGTCATAATGAATAGTGATTGTAGTATCATGCAGGAGAAAAGACTAATAAATGAAAACCATACTTTCATCGACCATGAAACCCTTGTAGCACCTCATAATAACATGGAAACATGAAAAGACCTGATCCTTCAAAAGTTCAAGGGGGTCCCACCTACTAGTATTATTTAGTATTATAATAATAGCTTCAGCAACACTTTACGGGTGGAACTATGTAGGCAATTTCAATCGTCAACAACTATGATGTTGATCTTGTCAGACAATTGGCTTAGGTTGATGGAAATTTGGTATGGATTGTTGGTTTTCATTGATGTCAACCATTGGAGAGTGATATTGCAGATTGATTTCAAACCTTAGTGATTGATGTCAACCCTTGGAGAAAGTCCAGTAGCAAATTCCGGTAGCACAACGGTTTGGGTAATGGACCCAAGTTTGTTTGATGTATAATTGTATGAGTTTTAATATATTTTAAGGTGAGACTATTATATATGAGTATTACATGTCATGCCATTTCTGGTGGTATGTGGAATGTCACATAACTCCTCACAGCTAGAGAGTTATGGCCATGTGAAGTTGGAGAACCTAGGTTTGGGTAACGGACACAAGTTTGTTTGATGGATAATAGTATGAGTTTTGATATATTTGCAGGTAATACTATTCTATATGGATAGTACATTTCATTCCATTTATGGTGGTATGTGGAACATCACATAACTCCTCACAGTTAGAGAGTTATGGCCATGTGAAGTTGGAGAACCCTCATGAGTCATCTAGAAGCCCCAAAAGGTCAAAGTGGTTTAAGATATTTTAGAAGGTAAATAATAAAGTGAAGTGATGAGTGTACTATAAGTCAAAGTAAATACAAAATAAATTATTTAAATAATAAATTTAATGGATAAATTACTAGGTTACAAGTGGGTTAACCCTAAAATAAGGAAAGTGGGTTAAGATGGTTAAAATGTAACCCCTTGAGGAAGCTACATGAAAGTATAAATAAGAGGAAAGGCTCTCTCATTTTAATCACACTTGAGCATATTGAATATCTACAGGTGAAAGAGGTAACCAAAGGATATCTAAGCCGAATTTCAAAGGGAAGGTGAAGTAAAGAAGGCCGAAATTCAAGGGAGGATAAATTATTTTGATGATTCTTTCTAAGGTATGTTATTTACAGGTCATCTCACCATTTTCGCAATAAATTTTTTCCTAGAATGATTCAGACTGTGAAATTGGGAGGGAATTGAGGAAACATATCCAGGTAGCTGTGATACAAATTTCAGCTTGTGGTTCGTTGTATTTTTGGAGTTACACGCTGTGGAAAATAGGGTTTGTGGCTAGTCCTAAAACTAGTCTAAAACAGGTGTTTCGGGTAAAAACGTCATAAGTTATTCATAACAGATCTAAATTCAGTAAGACCAAATGTATTGGTTAGATTATAGTCTGAAGTATTATGTGTACATTTTTCAGATCCATGCAACAAATATTCTGTGTGGGGAATGCTATATAAGTTCGCTCTCTAGAATAAGCCATAATTCAACAACGTATGCCATTTTTGCTATAACTCCTTTTCTGAGAGGTTCCAAGTAGTGAAACCTGGAGGAATTGCATAAAAGACACTGAATAGCATTGTGTACTATTTTCATATCTTTATTCATTACACGTACATAGTTTTGATTATTTCAAGTTAGGGTTGTTGACTAATCCAAAACTAGTCATGTGAGACTAAAGTAAAGTTTGATGAAAATGCTAGTCTCTTGTTGTTAAAGTTAAGGAAGGTTTGAAGATATGTGATCATATACATCAGGTCTATTACAAAGTTAGAAATCGTATTTGGATGATGAAATTTATGAGGGCTTTTGTTTGAGGTGCATGTTAGGTACATGGTTGAGACAAGTAGTTAATGAGTTGGCACATACATGAGGTGTATAGTTGATGATGTTGGTACATCTTGATGAGTCATAGTTGATGAGTAGTTGATACATGATTGGTACATACTTGGTACATGGTTGGAGGCACTTGTTAGTAGTATTGTTGACACATGGTTTATGGATGATGTAGTATACTTGTCTTGGTATATTATTAGAAGAACATATTGATCTTGGTGTTGATTATGAGTTGTTGTGTTATGCTTGGTTGATGCACATCTTTGAGACTTGTCTTGGTGATTGATCTTGGTGAGTAGATATAATTTGGTTGATAATATTGAGAGATAGGTTGTTTGGACAGGTTGGTGTGACATTTTATTTATACAGGTTTGGTGCATGGTTGATGCACTTGTTCATGGTACAGGTTGAGGTACAGGTTGGTGCATGGTTGATGCACTTTTTTATGGTACAAGTTGATTATAGGTTTTTTGGTACAGTTTGGTGCATGGTTGATGCACTTGTTCATGGTACAGGTTGAGGTATAGGTTGGTGCATGGTTGATGCACTTGTTTATGGTATAGGTTGATTATAGGTTGAAGTATAGGTTGATGCATGGTTGATGCATGGTTTAGGCTATTGGTATAGGTTGTTTGGTGCAGGTTGATTGGTACAGGTTTACAACAGTATATCTCACAGTGATAGTGTGACACTAGTTCCATCATTCTACTTCTACGTCGGGGAGGTTGGACGGGGCAAGGACAGGTGGTTGTAGCCACCTTCCAGTTATAGTCGGAGAACATAGGGGGTCGTAGCCTCCTTCTGGTTGTAGCCAGAGAATTGGGGAGTTGGAGATTCCCTCAATTTGTATCCTGAGAAACTAGGGGGTTGGAGACTCCCTCCAGCTGCAGCTAGAAAACAAAGGAAGTTGTTGCTTCCAATGAATGTAATTCTTAAAGACATATAAGAAAAAGCATTATGTGGTTTTCTCCCGCTTTGGGTTTCCACGTAAAATGCTGGTGTACTGTGTATGTGTGTGATTTCTCATTTGTTCATTTTTTATTTACTCTGCAACTATTGGATGATAATGCTACATTGATATAACACTTGCATTTTATGGTGAAAAAGGATTAAATTTCTCTATTACTGATTCACCACCCCCCCCCCCTCTCAGTAATCCAACATATCTTCTTGTTGTTTCATCCTATTTTGTTTTATAGTCAAGTTGTCCTTCAATAGTTTGAGAACCTCTTGTTGGTGCTCTATGTGTTCCTCCACATAGAGCACCGAGAACTCATATTCCCATGTCACCTCTTCTACTACTAGGTTCTTCCACTTTATGAGGTACTTAGTAATTGCTCAATTCCATAGTTTCTTGATCCTAGTTTCAAGGATTGTTTCTAGTTCTAATCTGATTTTCCCTTCTTCATTAATCTCTGGTAAAATAGTTTGAACTAGGATCTTGTCACCAATTACCATATTTAATAAAGAAACATGGAATATTGGATGTACAAATGAAGATGAAGACAACTCCAATTTGTAATCCATACTTCCAATCATTTTCAACACCTTTTAGGGACCATAGTACTTGGGTGATAATTTATTGTCCTTCTTTTTCTGCTTGAGGGACACCTATTTGTATGGTTGTAGCCTTAAAAATACCCAATCCCCCACTTCAAATTTTATTTCACTATGATGCTGATTTTCTTTTTGTTTCATCCTATTTTGTGCTATAGCCAAGTTGTCCTTTAATAGTTGGAGAACCTCTTGTTAGTGCTCTATGTGGTCCTCCACATAGAGAACCAAGAACTCATCTTCCCATCTCGCCTCTTCTACTATTAGGTTCTTCCACTTCATGAGGTACTCAGTAATTACTCGATTCCATAGTTGCTTGATCCTCATTTCAAGGATTCTTTCTGGTTCTAGTATGATTTTCCCTTCTTCATTGATCTCTAGTAAAATAATTTGAACTAGGATCTTGTCACCAATTACCTTCTTTAAGAAAGAAACATGGAAGATTGGATGTACAAATGAATATGAAGGCAAATCCAATTTGTAATACATACTTTCAATCCTTTGCAACACCTTTTAGGGACCATAGTACTTGGGTAATAATTTATTGTCCTTGTTTTTCTTATTGAGGCACACCTATTTTTATGGTTGTAGCCTTAGAAATACCCAATCCCCCACTTCAAATTCCCTTTCACTATGATGTTAACATGATTTTTGCTTCATCCTAGTTTGTGTTATAGCCAAGTTATCCTTCAATAGTTGGAGAACCTCTTATCGATGATCTATGTGCTCCTCCATTGCTTGGACCTTCACTTTCCCTCTCAAGGGTGATGTGATGGATGGAGGATGATATCCATAAATTACCATAAATGGGGACATTTTGATGAAGGATGGAAGGATTCTTGTACCACCATTCTACCAAGGGAAACCACTTGACCCATTGTGTATGTGTATTAGATGCAAAGCAGCAAAGATACCCTTCTAGACATTTATTCACAATCTTGGTTTTTCCATTAGTTTGAGGATGGTAAGAGGATCTATGAGACAATTGAGTACCTAAACAAGAAAATAATTTAGTCCAAAAATTACTAGTGAAAATTTGATCTCTATCACTTACAATAATCTTGGGGATTCCATGTAGCTTCTGAATTGTTTCCATGAATGTTGTGGCTATTGTACTTTCTTTAAAATGATGAGAAAGAGAAAAAAAAATGGCCATACTTTGTGATTCAATCCACCAATAATATGATTACATTCTTTCATTTGGACTTGGGTAGACCTATAATAAAATCCACTAAAAATTGTTCCTAATGTTGACTCGATATGGGTAATGGTTGTAGGAGACTTGGGGTATTAGTTGTCTCTCCCTTATTTTGTAGGTAAACCACACATTTGGTCACAAAAATTTGAACATTAGTTTTGAGTCCTTGCGAGAAAATATCCTTCTTAATCTTGTGGTAAGTTTTCAAGAACCTTAAATAACCTCCTATAGGAGAAGTGTTCAATTCAAAAAGGACCTTTTGTTTGAGTAGGGAATTCTTACATAAATATAAGTGATCATAATAAATCATTTTTCCACAAAAAATTATCTAATTCCCTTAGGTCCTCTTGTAGTTGTTGAATGATATTGCATACCTTCTTCTATTCTATACTTTCTTCTTCCACCCAATCAGATTGCAAAATTGAAATAACACACAGTAAGCCCTTTGTATTCTTCTTTTTGTGAAAGTTCATCTTCCACCATATTTTGTTTTCCTCTTTTGTAGATAACTTCAAATTCATAACCTGGCACCTTTGTAACCCATTTTTGTCATTGTTTTGAAGATAAGTGTTGTTGTAATAAGTACTTCAAGCTATCATAATTTTTTTTACCTTGATGTTTCTTCTTATTAGGTAAGGGTGTCATTTCCTAACTACATGTAATATGGCCAACGTTTCATTTTCATAAATGGGTTTGAGTAAGTTCTTTCCTTTAAGATGACTTATTTCAAAGGCAAGGGACCTTCCTTCTTGCATTAAAATTTCATCAATGTCATTCCATGAGGCATTGAGGGTGTGACCAGGACAAAAGTTGTACACATAACCTCATTTCATTTTTCAAAATATTTGGTTGCTTATTTAGTCCAATAAAATTCCTCCTTTTTTAATAACATTATTAGTGGTGCTACAATTTTACCATAATTCTTGAAAAATGTACAGTAACAACTGCTCAATCCCAAGAATCCTCTAAGGTTCTTCAATGTTTTAGGAATTGACCATTCCATCATAGCTTTAATTTTGTTAGGGTACACTTTGACACCTTCATGAGATACAATATGACCCAAATATTCCACTTCTTGAACCCCAAAGGCACACTTGGAATGCTTTTCATATAGTTTTTGCACTTCCAATATTTTTAAGACCATGTCAATATGGTGTACATGTTCTTCCAAATATTTGTTGTATATTAGTATATCATCAAATAATACTAACAAAACATTTTTGAGGAAGGGTTTGAAAATATAATTTAATGTTGAAGGTGTGATATTAAGGCCAAATGATATCACCAAAAACTCATAATGACCTTCATGTGTTCTAAAGGTTATTTTGGGGAAGTCGTCTTGCCTCATTCTGATTTGATGATATCTAGAACAAAGATCCAACTTGGTAAAGAAAATTGCTCCTTGCAATTCATCTAATAATTCATCAATGATAGGGATAGGAAACTTATATTTAATGGTCATTTTGTTGAGATATCTATAATTTGGACACATACGCCATGAACCTTCATTTTTTTGAACTATCACCACTGGTGAAGAAAAAGCACTTTGGCTAGGTTGAATGATGTCAATCTCTAACATTTATTGAACCATATATGGTCAATCTCACTCTTTTGTGCATATGGGTATCTGTAAGGCCTAATGCTAGGTGGTACACTTCCTAGTTGCAAATGAATATCATGGTCATGATCTCAAGTAGGTGGAAGACCCTTAGGCATCTCTCCAAATACCTTGGAATGATTGTTGATAAATTTTTGGAGATCCATAAGAGTCGAGGGTTTAGATGTTTGAACATCTAGTGAGCATAATTGTGAAATTACACCATGGTGTCCCTTTTTTAGTAATTTCATCATGTTATTAGAGATTATCACTTTATAGGGTTTCCCTTGGATACCTTTGAGGTCAATTTCCTTTCCTCTCAAGGAAAATATTATGAAATGTTTCTGAAAGTATAGAGTCATTGTTCCCAATTATTGTATCCATTGGACCCCTAATACAATGTCAACACCACCCATTTGGATTGAAATCATGGGACTATCCAATAAATACTCTCCTGTAGTCAGTTTAATACTATGGTACTTCCTTGAACAATTTATGGTACCTCCATCTACAATCATTACTTGAAACTTCGGTGTTGGATATATAAAGCAATTAAGAAGTTTCATTAATTTGCAATTAATGAAGTTATGGGTACTGCTAGAATCAATCAACATTGTTACCTTTTTATTTTTGATATATTCTTCTATCTTGAGGGTTTGCGGAGTACTGATTCCAGCCAATGTATGACTATATATGGTTGGAGTAGTCTATTCTAGTTCTAAATCTCGTGATGGTTCCAATTCTTGATCTTATTCCTCTTCACAATATATGTATAATAGTTTCCTATCATTGCATTCATGCCCCTTACTTTATATGTTATGTCTCCTCAAGATCCTAAATATTTTTCTATATGATATGTCCTAGAAAAAAGTTATGATTGCTTTAGAAAGAACACCTATTTGAGACTAGTTTTATGACTAGTCAAAAACCCTAATTTCCATAGGCTATAACTATGAAATTATAGTGAAAAAAACCTTAAGTGTTTACCACAAGTACTTAAATATGTCTCCTTAGGCTCCCAAAAAAAAAATTTATTTGAAATTTCCTAGAAAAAATGTTATAGAAAAATGCCAAGGTGACTCGTTTGAAGGAGCAAAACCCTGAGATCATTTGCTTTAAAACCAAATGTTAGGAAACAAACACCCAATTAGTATGAAAATTGAAAATGAAGCAACTCCACACCTTGATAATTTGATAGATTAATGAATGATAAGCCTCTTTAAGGGGGAAACCTCATTTTACAATATTAAAAATGTATAAGATGAGATGCCTTCTAAAACTATGTCTCCTTGGTATATATATGAGACACAGGGTACAATTGCAATTAAAGGGTCTAGCTGACCAATAAGAAAAAAAAATTAATATAACTATATAATTGTAATAACTCAATCTCTAGGGCTTAACAAGGGTCTACTCATAAGGACAACACTACTATAACAATAGAAATGTAATAGCTCAATATATAGGGCTTAACATTTAATGTTGCAAATGTGTTCTAGAAGTTTAAGGACCTCAAATCACCAAAATAGGATTGACCCTTGAAATGGTCCCTACAAGCCATTATATTCTATTTTTTAACCTAAAAACTACAAAATAGATGAAAAATTATATAGTGATCCATTTTGGATCATCCCTCCTTGAAAATGTTATGATTGATTTGTAAAATTTACAATGAAGAAACCTTTTGAGCATTAATGTACCTCATATTCTTTTATCCAAGTGGAGTAAATCCATTGATACAACCTAGATGCGTAGTATGAGATTAGATCATAGACTTATTCATATTATACTGTCAACATTAGAACTACATTTGATTTGTGCACAATATAGGCATTAAGTGGGTGGGCTAAGCAGCTATGAAGGGTTGTCTATTGACATCATCTTTGAAGGAGTGAGGCTTTAAGGAAGAGAGTACAAATTTACCTCCCACACCTCCATGAAGTCATAATACCAAGAAAATATTTGAATATTTATAGATGTCATATTTATAAAGAAAGCACATGTCATCTAGTTGCCAAACGATGTAGAAAAGTTGTTACTGAAACACATGGATCCCCAATTTTATCTTTAGATTTTGTTTTATGGATTCCATAGAATTAGATTATTTAACCTATAATATGATATTATTCCCCTCAATAGACCTAACCAATATTTAATATGCCTCCAAATGGAAAATATCTTGGTTAGATGTTTTTTCAACACAAGTGAGAATAGAGGCAAGGTTTTCATCAAATAGTTTGCAAGAACAAATTATTCTTGTCAACGCAACTTGATGGTAATGAAGGTCATCTAATATCTTATGAGGATTTTCAATGGTGACTATGGCATTCTAAAAACTAGTGGCTACAACCAAGACAACCCCAGACAATGTCATGACCTCATCCCCATGGATCATCCACACACTCTACCTCTCTCTAACAAAATGTTCCCAAAGAGATTCAACCCCTAATGGAATTATACCTCCATTCTCACACACTCTTAGGATTCGATAAGGTTGACCTTTCCTCCCATCATCTTGACTATGAGATGCAGACCATGGCAGATACCCAGAATATGAATCTCCTTCTCTAACATGAAATTGAAGAATGTTTTGGGCATAGAGGGGCTACCCTCAACATGGATGCTATCAAGCCCACCCAACGAGAAGATGAATAAGTGATTGAGGGCCATCATTTTTTACAGAGACAAAGTGCCAAAGAGACACACAAAGTTTACAATAAGATATCAAATTTGGAGAGTAATCAAATGGGTATATTGAGGGCCAAAATCAAGAATTAAAACAACATTATCACTCATGGAATTGATGTTGATGCTTCTATTGTTATGGTTATTCCCTCCATCACCATGGTCGCTAAAAATTTCATTGACCTTACAGAAAAATTCATATACATAGGTGGATGTTAGGATCCTAACCTCACTAAAGCACTAAGTAGATAGATTACTATGTATTGCTATGTATGGAGGCCTATGTAGTAGTGTGAACATAATTATTGTAAGAAGGATTACTAGAAGGTTCCGCCTACTAGAAAGTTCATTCTCTATAATATTCTTAGGGGATATAAAGTACTATCTAAAGATGTATAAGCATTGTAAAAGATGTCTTGGAAATCATTTGTAATCTGAGCTCTACTCTATTGGATGTTTCCCCCTCAAAGAGGCAAGTGAACATTTTTTCCACATTAATAAAGGTATAATATTCAGGTTCATATTGTCCATTGTGTTTGAAATTATATTTCTTTCTGCAATATACTTGAGTAATATTTGTAATTTTTGCTCTGAATATTTCTATTTGGCACATCACAATAGAAGTTTTCTTATGCATCCATCTAAATGTTTATATGCAAAATTAATTAAAATCAATTTGAATTAAATAATATGAAAGAGAATTTTTAACATTAACTAGTCTTTCATTTAAATAAACACTAATTTAACAATAATATTCCATTGAATTTATTTTAAAATAGATAATAGTATTTTATTTTACATGTTTTTATTTATTTATAATTTTTTAAATTCAATGCAATTGAGGCTAAGATAGCATTTAATAATAATTGGCATACAAAATGACACTAAACGGGCATTTAATTAGAATCAATTTCTGAAGGATTTAAATATGTTGTGGTAGACATATTTAGATACTCAAATTTAGAAATTATAATAGACATAAGGACGAGAGGGAGACGATTCTAGAAAATATTCAGGTGGCTCTACCTAAATTCTTAATTTGGAGGATATGGTTAGCCATAAATAGAGACATTTTTAAATATCAACCCTTTTCTATACAAAGAATTTCCCAAATTGATCAATCACTCTAAGGTGGAGTAGTAATAGTTAAGGGAACAAGACCATACCCTACTTTGTTGTCCTCACATCATGAAAGATAAGTTGTAATCTACTCTCAATTTACTAGTGACTCTTTTTATCACAAGATTTGTACTTGCGCAAAGCCCTTCACAAGAAGTCAATCTTGCATAACAATTAGAAGTAATTGTCATTGTCACCTAGACAAATACTTCCCTTGTTTTATCATTTGGTGAAGGTCCAAGAACAAGGAGGCTTCCCTTGTGACCTCAAGGGATCCTATAGCAAGATAGAGGCAAGTCTATGGCCCCCTATATTTCTCACTCACTGTGATAGGATAGGTCTAGGAAGATATAAAGGTTGGGATTAGTTATACAAGGTGATTGGTTGACATGTATGAAACAAGAAGTATTCCAATGCATATAATAGTCAATTACCGAGTCAAATCAACTACCAATCACCTCTAGATGTTAAATATCAAGTAAAATGGGTTGTTGTTGTAACATTGTAGCAGTAAACAATTGTATATCAACAAAGTATATTTTGCAATAGCAACAAGAAATCAGCCTAGAAAAAATAACAATAATATCTTAGAATTAAACTTTCAATGAGTACATAAATATCCAATCATCAAACAATATTTCTGAGTTGTTTTTATCTCGATATTAAGTAAGTTAATAGAAATTAATCAATCCATAATGGTTGCAACAAACCTTTCATAACAACAACAATAAATATATTTTGTTTTCCAAGCATTGAGTTAGGATTAGTTTGAGAGTGAGGTTAGAAAATTAGGTTGTCAAGTAGTTTGAGAGAAAGCGAATTTTTTTGAGTTTTGTAAACACTTGTAGACAAGAGACTAGTGTTGTTTTCCTTCTTAGGGAAAATGGAGTCATGCACAATTTGAAGATCAAGTTAGAAGACAAGGAAAAGGTTAGGCAGAAAAACCCTAGAACTATCCCCTCATAGGACTAGGATGTCTCCTTCTTTCCAAGTTTCCTAGATTTAGATAAACAAGAGAACTAGAGTTTAAACCCTATTGGGATAGCCTCTCCTAAACTATACAACTAAACCCTAGCCAAGGAAAACCTTGATTGCTTCAATAAGGTCAAGGTGAATACAACAAGGGAAGGGAATAACCTCTCATAATCCTTCCTTAGGGTTTAAAAATAATGATAACATGAAATTATTACCTCTCTAATAGAGAATTAACCAAAATACATCGAGAAACAACAATTTAACTTGCAATAAATACGTACTAGTCAAGTGACTATCATGAGGAAACCCCAATAGCATGAAGAATTCTCCATAAAAAGACAAGAATCCACAATTTATCCTTCAAGACTTGCACATAAGACATCCAAAACTAAAAATAAGAGATAGAGCAAACTTTTTATAGAAGAACTCTCACAAGTGTGAGAGTTATGATGATGAATTTACAAATGAAGTGCTATATTTTATATATGAGGCCAACCAAGTGCTTTGGTGACGACCTCCCCCTTCTCTCCTGCCAAAGAGGGGCCATCGTGACCTCCCGGTCTAGGATTGTTCAAGTCGTCGAATCGAATGACTCCTCGGGCTCCTGATCAAACCGATTTAACTTGACACATGCCTTTTTTACTTCTTCGGCACCCACTATGTGGCACCTGCCGACCCTCTCCTTGCACTTTTAACTCTTGCACCAACATTGCTAGATCTCGAGGCTAGACTTCATCGTTGATCTGACCACAGAATATGACCGTGGGCCAACTCCCTTCACGACCACACACTTTGGGACTTTCACAAGTGACTTACTCTTCATTCCCAATTTCTAAATCGGTGAATGCTTCGGGACCATATCTACGGTCCACGCTCTCCTCGTGATCAATGGTTGTGATCGAATCATGAGTTCGGACTTCACGAGTCCTGCCTCCTCTCGACTCTCTTTCTTTCGATTGCAAATCAGCGATGCGTTGATCCTTTGCCACGTGTTCTTCCAGATCCAATGGCCTGGATTTGAAATCTCCCTTCGCGACTTCGTGAAGATCCTTGTTTTCTTCCACAAACCTTCTGAAGTTCCTTCTTTCGAACCTCTCGATCTTCTGCCACCTGTCTCCTCCTCGACGATGGATGACTTTTACATCTTTGGGACTTCGGCAAGTTCTCGAATCCTTTGCACACTTAACGCAATTTCACCTTTTGAGACTTAGGTTGTTCTCAAAGGCTTTCTTCACTCCTTGCATAAATTTGTGCAACTCTCCTGTGACTTTGCTCGGCTTGAAAACCTCCATGGTTCCCAGTTCCGCTGCGAGTTTCTCGTGCCCTCCTAGCAACTTCTCTCCCTTCTTCCTAAGCTTATAAGGTAAATTCAAAACACCTTAAGTGCACTCTTTGTGCTTGGCTTAGTTCTTCGACGACTTCTCCCTCGGTCTTATGGAAAGGTTTAAGGCATCTCCTTTCCTTTGTCGACGCACTTCTTGCAAAACCTTCCTTCACCAGAATGTTCAGCAATTTTGGGATTCTTCAACACCTTCCACCGTGTTTCTCCTAGGTATGCTCATGCAAGATCGATGCCCTCCTTGCAAAAAATTCCAGAGTGTACAATAACTCTGGGTTGTGCTACTCTCCACACATTCTTTCTTTTCAAGGGATTTAACTACCTTGAAATTTATCCCTGAGTCTGTAAATTAATCTGGTATGCCCTCCTGGAAACTCCTCTTCTGACTCCACTGAGTTCAGACATGCACTCCTTGCATCAGCTTATAGAGTTTCCAATCTCTATCACGCACTCCTTGCACTTAGCCTAGAGAACCAAACTTAACTTAACACACTCTCATATAGAAAACAATATCTCTATCCCTCCTGACGATTTCTAACATTCATCTACAATTCACAAACATGTAAAAGACATTCGTAATGCAACATCCATTGAACAGAAATGTAAAACAGGAAAAGCTACCATTTTCTATTAATGGTGGAATACCAAATTACAATGATGGAGTCCGAGCTACAACTGAGTCTCGACTCTCTAAGTTTTCAACCTCCTATCATCTAACCTCTACTTTGCTTACAATACAAAGATTTATACAAGAGGAGCTCAATGAGCTTCCCTCGCAAGTTAACTAATGGTGTCAAATCACCATCCCCTATGCCTATCGAAAGGAAAAATTACAATGATGGATATATGCTCCAAATTGGATGCAGATCCATTCTTTCGTCAGCCTATTAATGGCGACCTTATCTCCAGCTTGTGCGAAATCATGATTTTGCTCCTTCTAGCTTGTCTTCAATAAATGCCTGGATCTCGTCTTGGATTCTCGAGGCAAACATGAGAGGGTGGTGCCTCTCCTTCCTTGAATGTGCACCATGCCTGTTAATCAGCTAGCATGTGCTGAGGTGGAGTGATGCTCTTGCATCATACTCCACAACAGCAAAAATCATGAGCTCCTTCTCATGAGCTTCCAACATGGCTGAAATCCACCTAGATCCTCTACTCTGCTTCTTTTGTTCCTGCATCTTCTCCACTGCTCGTGCAGGTTTCCTTTCATCCAGCTTCCTCGTGCTGACCGATTTCATTTCTAACCTCGACATCAGCTCCCTGGTTTCCTCAATCACCTTGTCCAGCTGCTCCCCTGGCTGGTTCTTCTGTTGCAGATTAAATCGTTGCACTCGCTCCCTGTCGATGGGTAAATCACACTAACTTCCCAAGACATCTTCTTCCTTCGTGGCCTTAGCTTGCCACTCTGTTGCAGCCTTCACCCCTGTAGGCTCCTCATCACTGAATTGTTGCTTAGCTACCACTTCTCCTAACAGATTTTCTTTTTCCAGTCCTTCAGTCGTTCCTATCCCAACTTCCTCTAGTTGTGACTCATGCTGGTGTATCTCCTCTGGCATGGCTATTTCTTGGCATCTACCTTCTGGTTCTGGATTGTCCATCCAATCCTCTAGTGCCTTTAAATCCAATTCCCATTGATTGAATAACTCAACTGGGCGTTCTCTCATTGGGACAGACATCAATATTTGTTCCTTTTCTTCCATGACAATCTCTGTTGACTGTCTTCCTGTCGCATTTGCAGCATATGTGCTAGCCTCTCCTCGGTTGCTTGGTAGGAATATCTCAAATCCTCCAATGATTAGAACAATCCTCTGATCCTCCTTCTCTATGATGGAAGGTTTTAACTTCTCATCATCTTCATTCACATGGCTCACAGCTCCACGTGAATCTTCATATGAGTGAGGTTTCTCTCCTGCCTCCTCTTCATATATAAATGAAATCTCGGCTTAGCTCATCTCTTCTCCCTTTCCCACTTGAAAATTTGGGATGTCTCTTCTGCCCGCCTGGAATTTTATGAGATCCAATGATTCGCTCTCATTGCCCACCTGACAATCTATGAGATTCTTGCTAGATATCTTTCCCTTATGACCGAGGTTTTCAGCATGCCTCGGCCATCTCTTTAACATTTGTTGCTGCCTCCTGGCCAACAAATTATGAACAGGCCATATGACTGTTCTCTTCAAAGGCCATTCAAACCTCCAGTGTACCTTTGACTCCTGTTGCATATTGAATGCAAGCTTCTCCATCTGTGTTTGGATTTCACTGAGCTCCTTGTCCATTTTTTCCTTTCTCTTCTTCGATTAGACTTCTCCTTGACCATTCTTATGACCGTTAATGGCCATCTCACCTTCTACATGCCTTCCTGACAAGTCTGGTGCTCACTCTGCAACTAAGAGCATCTTCAACTTCTCCTTCATCCGAAACCTACAGATGAAGTTGTGCTCTGATATTTGTGTTTCCTTCTCTTCACTTGAGACGAAATCAAGCTCTGATACCACTCGGTGACGACCTCCCCCTTCTCTCCTACCAAAGAGGGGCCATCACAACCTCTTGGTCTAGGATCATTCAATTTGTCGAATCGAATGACTCATCGGGCTCCCGATGGAACCGACTTAACTTGACACATGCCCTTTTTACTTCCTCGGCACCTGCGGACCCTCTCCTTGCACTTTTAACTCTTGTACCAACGCTGCTAGTTCTCGAGGTTAGAATTCCTCATTGATGTGACCATGGACTATGATCGTGGGTCAACTCTTTCATGACCCCGCACTTCGAGACTTTCACAAGGGACTTAATCCTCATTCTCAATTTATGAATCGATGAATGCTTTGGGACCAGACCTACGATCCACACTCTCCTCGCGATCAACGGCTATGATCGAATCGTGAGTTCGAACTTTGTGAGTCATGTCTCTTCTCGACTCTGCTTCTTCCGATCGCGAATCAACAATGTGTTGATCCTTTTCCACACGTTCTTCCAGATCCAAGGGCCTGGATTTGAAATCGTCCTTCACGACTTCACAAAGATCATTGTATGCTTCCACAAAGCTTTCGAAGTTCCTTCTCCCGAACCTCTCAATCTTCTGCCACTTGTCTCCTCCTCGACGATGTATGATTTTTCCGTCTTCGGGACTTCGAAAAGTCCTCGAATCCTTTACACACTTTGCACAATTTCACCTTTCGAGACTTAGGTTGTTCTCAAAGGATTTCTACACTCCTTGAAGAAATCTGTGCAACTCTCCTGTGACTTTGCTTGGCTTGAAAACCTCCATGGTTCCAAGTTCCTCTGCGAGTTTCTCGTGCCCTCCTGGCAAATTATTTCCCTTCTTCCTGAGCTTATAAGCGAATTCAAAACACATTAGGCACACTCCTTGCGCTTGTCTCAGTTCTTTGATGAATTCTCCCTCGACCTTATGGAAAGGTTTAAGGCATATCCTTCCCTTTGTCGACTCACTTCTTGCAAAGCCTTCCTTCACCAGAATGTTCAGCAATTCTAGGATTCTTCAACACCTTTCGTCGTGTTTCTCCTAGGTATGCTCACGCAAGCTCGATGCCCTCCTAGCATAGTATTCCAGAGTGTTCAGTAACTCTGGGTTGTGATCCTCTCCACACAATATTTATTTTCAAGGGACTTAACCACCTTGAAATTTCTCCCCGAGTCTATAAATTAATCTGGTATGCCCTCCTGGAAACTCCTCCTCTAACTCCACTGAGTTCAGATATGCACTCCTTGCGTTGGCTTACAGAGTTTCCAATCTTTGTCGCACACTCCTTGCACTTAGCCTAGAGAACCAGACTTAACTTAACACACTCTCAGATAGAAAATAATATCTCTATCCCTACAGACAATTTCTAACATTCATCTACAATTCACAAACATGTAAAATACATTCACAACACAGGATCCATTGAACAGAAATGTAAAATAGGAAAAACTGCCATTTTCTATTAATGGTGGAATGACAAATTACAATGATGGATTCCGAGCTACAAATGAGTCTCGTCTCTCTGAGTTTTCAACCTCCTATCATCTATCCTCCTATTGTCTAACCTCTACTTTGCTTACAATATAAATATTTATACAAGAGGGGCTCAATGAGATTCCCTCGCAAGCTAACTAATGGTATCAAATCACCATCCCCTATGCCTATCGAAAGGCCAAATTACAATGATGGCTATCTTCTCCAAATTGGATGCGGATGCATTCTGCCATCAGCCTATTAATGGTGACCTTATCTCCAGCTTGTGTGAAAGCATGATTTTGCTCCTTCCAGCTTGTCTTCAATAAATTCTTGGATCTCATCTTATATGCTCGAGGAAAAAATGAGAGGGCAACGCCTCTCCTTCCTTGAATGCGCACCATGTGTGTTAATCAGCTGGCGTGTGATGAGGTGGAGTGATGCTCCTACATCATGCTTTGTCCATAATTATTTCTAAAATCACAATGAATCCATGATACAAGTGGGGTTGACCCCTCAAATATCCTCTAATAATAACAAATCATGCTAAAACATCATAAAAATCCCTCTAAAACCACATGTGTGGGTGACATCATGCTCCAAGAAGGTGTAAGATGCCTCCAAAGGCTATGTCTCATCATCAAGGTGCCAATTATGACCTCTCCTCTTCAAAGGTCATGTGTCATCATCAAAACCCCAACTCATCAAAGTGGGGCCCCAATGGAAAACAATCCCTAATCAAGACGTCATCACCCATATGTTCAACGCCCAAGGTGAAAGGGCCAGCGTCCAAGGTGGAATGAAGTTTCATCTTGTCTCTTCATGGTTTATAATCCTATGCTAGTGAAATTTCCTCCATCCAATGCCTAATAACCTCTGGGATACAATGCCAAAAGTGTGGGCTTCTTTCCCATTTGTGTGTTAGTAGGATTGTATCTATAAAGAAAAATTACATCTATCCATCGTCTAAGGTCTAGGAGGTGTGACATCTTGTATTGGAGAGAGTCAAGTCATCAGGTGGCCCAATGCTCAGCATTACATGTACTATGTCCTACATAAATTGCACAATTCCATGAGTGAAATCATAAGGATGTCCTCCAAATACCATGTTAGGTGCACCCAAGTCAGTCAAAACCATGAAATCAAGTAAACCAACAATCACAAGGGGAAATAGTCCTTATAATAATACAAAGTAAGTATTCTATTAATACCAAAGCCAAATGAACAACTCTCATTGAGTATCCCCTTCAAACTTCACACAAGCTCAAGACTTTATGTAATTTGGAAAGTTTAGGTATGGGAGGGCCATCCAAGGAACCAATTAGGTGTGTCAGTACCCAAGTAGAGATACATTTCCCAGAAGAACCAATTAGAGATATGTAGTGTATTTAAGGTGGTCATGGGGTTTAGTTATATGAATGGGGTCATTAACATGCAAGACAATGTATGGACTCACCTCCATGAGTGCTTTTGTAGAGGGTGCACTTGATGATTGAGTTACCCTTTCCTTGGCGCTTTTTCATTCCAAATCCCTTATTTTTCTATTTCTTTGTTTTTATTTTATTTGTGAGTCCCCTTAAAAAGGTTTCAAGCATATCACTTCCTTCACTTTTAATTGGGATATATTCAAGTCCTTTTTTATTAATGAATGTGTTTATTCACATTAGGACTGCGATCGGCATCAATGAGGGGGTAGAGATCAATTATGGACTATGGATTTTAACTATCCTCATTATCCAATTTCCTTTTTTTAACAGCGATTTGTAATCTACCTTTGGGCCTTTAGCCCCTTCTTCTCATAAGAGAATGAGGTATATGCCTTTTTGGTGTACTTGTAACCACATTACCCAAAAGGTGGGAGAATGGAATGATCAGTGATGGAAAAGTGGTGAGCATGATCGGGGATGGAATGCTACCCATTTCAAGGAACCACCAGTAGTACCCTTTTTCCCCGGGACTGGCAACATGGGACTAGGATGCCTAGGATGTCAACCAAGGTGAAACAAGTAAAAAAACATAACTTTTGAGCTCATGATTCATTATCAAACTTCAACCTATGATCATCACTCAAATTTCCAATGTGTTAAATATGACACTTTATATGAAACAAGAACTAATGTACCTCATAATATGTTGGGCCACCATCTCCCAATGATCCTTGTTGATTGAGTGTGATGAGCCATATTGGTGAGGAAGAGTCATCTAAGGGGGTTTCTAGGCTACTCTCTATGGAAATGTTCACTAATCATTGGGATCACTGTCTTCATTTTGGGCCATGAGACATGATCTCCTCTAGTTACCCCTAAGTGAGAGGGGGTAACAACTCCAATTGGGGAGGCACTAGCATGCCCCTCCTAATATCTCATTAGCCAATTGGATGTGACCAGGGAAGGTTTTACACAATGGTTGGGGAAAAAAAGGGGGTCATTATCTTCTTTGATTATGGAATCTATATGTAATGTATGGGAAGATAACACACAGGGAGTCATTATATATGCTAGTGGAAATCAAATGTTTTCATTTTCTTGGGGTTTAGAGCACACGATGAACAAAAAAATAAAGGCTCTAGTTGCTTATCAAGGTGTCATATTGTTGAAGGAGGTGTATTGAATGGATGTTATCATTATTGGATACTCCTCAGTAATCATCATGGCCTTGAGCCAAGGGAGCACTCTCTTCTCTTCATTCTTGGATCGCCTCCATCTCGAAACAAACCTTCCTTTCCATAATTTATAGATCATAGAAAACTCCAACTGAAAGATTACATAGGAAGAATCATTAGAAAAATTGCATTGAGAAAATGGGAAGGTTTATTAGTGATCAACAAAAACCTGACCTAAGGAGATGATGAGGAAAGGGTTATCAATAAAATTTTGTACGGGGAAATGAGCACAAGAAGAACCATGAAATCCTTAGTGATATAATATGGGGGATGTTAGGAAAATCATTGGGAATAAAAAAGGGAAGACAATGAAGAAGAGAGGAGGCTTCACAAGGGAAATAAAGAAAAGAGCAATTCATTGAAAAAACTTGGTAAGAAAGATTCAGTGATAGAAGAAGGCTTGATGAAATAACAAAGGAAAGTTAGGAAAATTCAACCACAGAAATGAATAATGATGCATGAAAGGTAAAACCCTGGGAGGAAAATGACTATAATACATATAAATCTTGGTTGGCATATTAAGTAGATATTGAGGTCATGGGATGACCCATTGAGCTCCATTAAGGAAACACATAATCCAATTGACAAGTCAACATATAACAGTAAGCTCACTAAGAAGAAAGAGTGTCATAATGGAATTTCAAAAGGTGTGAGAAATTATGGGCAAGATGAGGATAATTTCCAACTATCCTATTGGTTTATGGTTGGCCTTCAATGCTAGGGGATGGTTAATTTCCTCATAAGCATAATACTTTGAGTTTCCCCTTTATTTATTAAGGAAACAAGTAGATTATAGGTATCATTCAAAGGATTCACTCCTATCATTAGAGTCGGTGGATGGTTATTAATATCACCTCCTCTCTTTAGCTATCTAGGGGCATGGCTTGGAGGTTACTTCAGGGAAGTAGTTCAACAAGAAAAAATTTCAAAATTATTGGCATTGGTGAAGTTTTATTGGTAGTGTGCACTAGTTATATTTGCTTATGCTACATTCATGATCTCAAGGTTGTAAATCTACAGTGGTTTTAGTTAAACACTCATTTTTTTTCTCTCCTTTATTAGATTTGTATCTCAAAGAAGTAGTTGTTGATAGAAAACAAGTTGTGCTCTATAGCCATGTGAAGTTGTTGTTTGTATTTAGGAAAAATTGGGAACTCCTTGTTTAGAATTTTTTATTTCATATCCAATGTGTTCAATGGGGTTACTAATTGATACAATTACTTATGTCTTGGGTTTCATGTGATTCTTGGTGATAATTATGTCTATATGTGATTGCTTTTCATATAAAATTTGTAATATAAAGTCTAGGATGTATTTAGTGGGTTTCTTTTGTTATTTGACTATCTCATAGATGTTTTTATTCACTAAGTAATTATCATAAAGTAGCTTATCCTCCCCTCTTAGTAACTTGCAATATTAGAAACCTTGACTCCATACACCAATCAATGAAGTATCAACTGTATCTATGTAACCAAACATTCACACTTATCAATGAATATATTTATCTTTCTAAGATTCAATACAATACCTAAAGCATGAGAGATTCAATGACAAATCTAATCATATTTGGGGACACCCCCCTTGGTGTAAAATCCCTAGTTTTAATCCTTGTGAATTATAATGTAATTGTATAAATATGAATTAGGTTGGTGAGCCGAAGTGTTGGGGTGAAGAGCTCATAATGATTTAATGTGGACGAGGGCCGAATTGCATATTATTAACATTGAAATAATTAATAAAAGTAATAATCATTGGTTGCAATATGAAGGGGATGAAGAATGATGGGGGGATATGATTCCACAAGAGACAGGGGTCCAAGGGGGAATTATTATCATTGTGTCTAACCTTCTATTTGATGTTGAGTGTTCCCAAATCCAATCATTTAAACTCATGTAAGAGGGTGGGTGTGAGGAGTCACATCCCATAGTTATTGGAGAGCATGGATTGTAGTACAATCATCTTTTGGAAGAGTGAGAGTCAAGCAAGCAAGGAAGAAGAAGGAAATTTGTATGTAGAATGGAGACAGTTTTTACATGCATTTTTTTAGCAACAAAGGGAGTGTTGAGGGATGGGAAGAGAACCAACTATGGTATACTTGAAGGCATCCATTTTTTGTCTGTGTGATATGTTGAGGAAGAGGCTTGTGTTCCTGTAATTGGGTTGTAAGCCTGTAGTGATATTTCTTGTGGATGAAATGTCTCAAGAGCCTTGTGAAGGTTGTTGTGAGAAATCCTTGGGAAACTAAGAGTTCCTGAAAGTTCCTAGCTGAAATATTCTTGGAAAAACAAGTGCACTAGGGGCCCTGATAAATGAATGGTACATCCCGAGGGACCGCGAGTAGTGAAGGGGGTATATTCCATGGGTAGTGTAGGTTGTGGGGGAAAAGAGAGATCTAGAGGATTGGAATTGTTGTGGGAGTAGAACTCGAGTTTGGGGTTGTTGCATGTGGAGAGTGGACAAATAGAGAGATGGATATCCTTGTGGATTCATAGCCTCAGCTCGGGGGTGGCCTGTTATTGAGAAAATGAACAGCATCACCTACGGCTGGGAGGTTCATCTCTCGTATGCAGTCAATTGGTCATTTATAAATAGATAAGTGTTTTTGTTTTATTCTTATATTATTTCTACTATGTAATTGGTTTAGAGGAATGTTGGGTATTTTATTGTTGCTTGAATAATTTCAGTCATGGTTCTCTTTATGTTGTTAGATGCATTTAGAATATGGTATCAGTCAAATAATCAAATGTGTGCGTGATATGTAGTTTGTAAGCTACAGGAAATTAATTAGTAGTAAATCTTAATGATTTAATGAGTTTCTGCATGTAATGTTTCTCAGTTTGTGGCTGGGTACGTCACAAAGTGGTATCATAGCTTGTGGTTCAAACACCGGGATTGTATGGACCAAGAACCAATTTGAATTTTGAAAAAAATTGTTATCAGTTTTGTCTGTGAAAAATTTGGGGGAAAACAGTGAAAGCTTAAATAGAAATCCCCAAATTCATGGGAAAATTTTGGGTTTAAATAAATCATAATTGTTTTAGAGGTTTAATGGAGTGGATCTACATAATTGCAGATCTAGATTCGACATGCAAGGTTAAAATTTGTGTGTTAATGGTCGTTGTAGAGTTGGGAAGAGTTCATTCAATCGACGGTCAAGATCATGTTTGATATGGAGATCAATCGCTTAGATTCATTGAGATAAATTTTAAAAACTTTATAAGGTTTCAACTGTTTAGAAGGTTGAGCAGATCAATGGTCAAGATTCATTTTCAGGGGTTTGGGAAATGGATCAAATCGATGGTCTAGATTAGTTTTGGTTGTTTGGGAGTTGGAGCCAATCAACGGTCCAGATTGACCTGGGTTTCGATCAAAAAAATTCTAAATGTTGAAGTTCTCTAGCGAAATTTGTCGATGGCCGATAGTCGAATAGATGAGTTTGGGGAAGAGTTGGGTTAGAGCAAAAGAATTCTATGATCACCGACAGTCGATGGTCATGGATCGACATATTTTGGTAAAAATTTTCATGTTTCCACAAGAAATATCTGATGGTCAATGGTCGATGATCAAGCGCCGATAGAGTTGGGTGAATTTTGATAGATAGATGATCGATATCATTTCTTGATGGTAGATCAATGATCCAAATTCATTGTGGATTTGGACAAAATTTTCTAAGTGTTGGAGTTGGCCAAAGGAAATCGTCGACAGTCAATGATTGGATCGACCAGATTCGGTGAAGTGTTTTCAGTTGCCAATGAAAATTGTCGATGGTCGATGGGTCAATGGTTGGGAATCGACCAATTCGGTGAGGTGTTTGTTTGTCCAAGATAAATTTTCCACGACCAATGGGTCGATGGTCAGGTGTCAACCGATTTAGCGAAGTGTTTTGATCAAGCAAGAGAAGTTGTCGATGGTTGATGGGTTGATGCTCGGATGTCGTTCAATTTGGTGATTTGTTTGAGTCATACAAAAGAAATGGTTGATGGTTGATGGAGGAAAGAGGGTGATGATATTTCATGCCACGTCATCATTTGCATGTCATGCCACATCAGCATCCACAAGTCATGCCACATAAGCATCCATGTGTCATGTCATGTCATCCAAGTTGAAGCCTTAGGATGGCATGTCATTCCATGTTAGTATCCACATGTCATGCCACATTGACAGTTTCCATTCCATCAAACAAGGATGGTTGATGGCCGACACTTGGGTCGGGCATTTTGGAGATGTGTTACAAGTGGATACCAAGAGAAATGACCGAGGGTCGATGGGTCAATGGTTGGACGTCGATCGAATTAGTGGGGTTTTTCATCCATGAACGAGAATCATCGATGACCGATAACCGATGGTTGGTTTAGCCGGTTTAGCATTGTGTTGTGATTTAATTTCTAAAGAAATGGGCCAATGGTCGATGGTCAGGTCGAAACTTTTGGGAAAATGTTGTGCGTTCCCAAAGGAGAACATCTGTAACGCCAGCTTTTATGTTACCAAGGCTTTTATCGCTACCAGATACCAATCTGTAACACACCTTTTACATAGCTCATACAGGTCTTATAAAAACAACATGCGTTTAAGCAAAGAAATACATTTAAGCTCAGAGTAAACATACTATTTACTGCTATAATATACAATCAATAGCATTAACATTAAATTGATATGCACATCAGAATACATGATAGTTATAATTACACAGAGATGCATAATTATGAATAAAACATCATCTGATACTTATCTTTGAAAACCTTGGTGATTTCACCAACCACGTGCAGGCCTTCCACGAACCTCCCAGCCTTAGACCACACTACTCGTCAGCTCAGCAGTGGGTCACCCCCAAGCTGGGACTAAGCTCCACCCCAAGGCAAGGAATCCTAGGCTAGGCTGAGGTTACAGGGAAAACAACACAGAAAGACTAGAAGGATTCTTCCTAAGATGCCATCTTACGCCCACTACTTCTAGACTCTCATTCCCCACATGCTTGTTCCTCCTAGGAGTATACACCTTCACAAGCACAATCCATTGGTGCTACACCTCCCTCTCTGGGTCTCGGCAATAGGTCAGATCAGGAAGTCTCAGAACCCGAAGTTGGTGCTGGACACTCTCTGGAAGAAACCACTTCCCAAAAAACTCTCTCACCTGGAAAGAGTTTCTCACAGGCCTGACAACCTGCCTCTTCCAACAACAATCACCTCCCTCACCTGGAGAGAGTTCATACACAGGCTCAATCACAACTTGCACTGGCCAGCAAGCCACGCGCAGTCTAGCTCTGCTTGGCCATCACAGCCAACCAGGAATATAGACATGGGCTTCCCAAACAGGCTCAGCAATGACGACAAGGTCTCACGGTGATAATTTTCGGGATTGCGTGACAAGCAATTCCCGCAGGGATCGACACAGACTCCACGACTCAGAATAGAGCGGTTGAACCTGGCTTTTCAGAAATGAACATAGGCTTCTCGGCTCTCAGAAACACATGAGGTATTCTTGCAGAGGTTGGGTCGTTCGTACTGTTCAGAGCTCCGTACACGCTCAGACAATCGATTGGAATGGAGGAGGGATCCCTCTCACGGCTCATCTCGACCATTTTATTTGCATGCACCAAGTTGACACTTGTCACCCTTGGAACTGCACGTGTTCCATCAGCATGCATCCCCTTTGCACGTTTTCATTTGCCAAGAACTTAGGATAAAATAAAACATAAAATGCACATGTTCTTTGGAATAATAATAAAATATTATTCCCAAGGCTTAAGCCCCTAGGCTCAACACTTAGCACCTTTTTCCCACCTCCTAGGCCCTAATTCATTTCCCACTCTGTGGAAGCTCAGTCCCCCATCACTCATTCATCGTGGTCGGTCTGCACGCGGCAGTGTTTATATTTTATTAATGTGTTGCATACATACAGGGACAAAATCAGGCCCTTGGCCTCCAACCCTTAGGCTCTCTGGCCTAACAATCACATAAGCCCACCGGCTTATACAAACTTGGCTCACCAGCCTATAACACATATTTACAATTCATTTGATATATCATATTTACAAGGGCTCGGTCTTGGGGACACTACAATCCCCTCCCCTTATTTATGCATTGTCCTCAGTGCAACCTTACATTGTCTCTGCAAGCTTTTCAAAATTTTCAAAAAGATGCGGATACTCTACCCGCATAACATATGCATGCTCCCATGTTGTGTCCTCAGGATCGTACCAGGTCCACTGGACCTTTACAAGCTATATAGCTCGATTCCGGAGCTGTTTGCTTTTCCTATCCAATATGCGCAGAGGATGCACTTGCAGGACACCTTCTGGTTCCACCTGAATCACATTCCAATCGATAACATGATTAGCATCAGGTATATATTTCTTAAGCAGTGAAACATGAAACACATTATATACAATCATAGATGCAGGTAATGCAAGCATGTATGCAACTAGCCCAATCCTTTCCAGGATTTCAAACGACCCACAAAATCTTGTTGCTAACTTCGCGCAACTTCCCAACTTCAGGGAACTCTTATTAGTTTTCACTTTCAGGAAAACATGGTCACCCACTTTGAATTCTCTATGGGTTTTGTTATTATCAGTGTAACTTTTCTACCTGTCCTGGGCAGCTTTTAGATTTTGTTTAATTCTTATCATTTGGTCTTCCATCTCTTTGAGAAACTCTGGCCCAACTACTGCTCTGTTAGATGGATTATCCCAGCTCACTGGAGTGTTGCACTTTCTTCCATAAAGTGCTTCAAATGGGCTCATCTTCAACGATGCATGATACCCATTATTGTAGGCGAATTCTACCAAATGCAGGTAGTCTTCCCACCTTGATGGTTTATCCATCACATACATTCTCAGTATGTCTTCTATTACTCTATTCACTCTTTCTGTCTGACCATCAGACTCAGGATGATACGTTGTACTAAAGTTCATATTCGTTCCTAATCCCTTGAACAGTCCTTTCCAGAAATTCGAGGTGAATTTTGGATCCCTATCAGACACAATTGTCTTAGGAATTTCGTGCAAGCGTGCCACTTCTTTTAAGAAGATATCAACAACATCTGATGCCTTCTGAGTGGTTTTCAGTGGGATAAAATGGGCATCTTTTGTAAGCTTGTCCACCACCACCATGATTGAATCATGCTGCTTCCTTATTCTGGGGAATCCTGTGATAAAATCCATTGTCACCACTTCCCATTTCCACTCAGGAATGGGTAAAGGCTGCAGCAACCCTATTGGGTGCATACGCTCAACCTTAACTTTCTGGCACTCCATACATCTAGCGATGTATTCAGTGATTTCTTTCTTCAGACTCGGCCAAAAGTAATGGCTTTTGACTGCTTCCACAGTCTTCTGATATCCAGGATGTCCAACATAAGCCACGTGATGCATTTCTTTTAGAATTTCCAGCTTCAATTCTCGGACATTGGGTACATACACTCTGTTTTTATACAGAAGTAAGCCATCAGTTCCCAAGGTGCAACTTCCCTGGGTCTGTGGTCTCTCACGCTGTTGTATCTTTGCTACCAGACCTCTGTACTGCAAATAAGCATTTGCAGCTTCCAAAATTATGTCCTTAATCTCAATCTTGTACATGCTAATGGATGTAGCATGTAATTCGTGCACTTTTCTGTTGAGTGCATCAGCCACCTTATTTTCTTTCCCTTTGATATGCTTGATATCAAAGTCATATTCACACAGAAACTCCAGCCATCTGGTTTGCCTGGCATTTAAAGTCGGCTGATCAAATAAATACTTCAGACCATTGTGGTCTGTTCTCAATTCGAATCTCCTTCCCATGAGGTAATGTCTCCATTTCCTTAATGCGTGGATGATTGCTGCCAGCTCTAAATCATGAGTGGCATAATTCCTTTCATGCTCTTTTAGCTTTCGGGACTCATAACAGATTACAAATCCCTCTTGGCTGAGAACTCCTCCCAGCCCCTCCTTACACGCATCTATGCACACCACGAACTCCATATTTGGATCTGCAATCCTCAGGATTGGAGCATTGGTTAACAGCTACTTCAATCGTTGGAAACTTCTCTTACACTCTTCCGTCCACTGAAACCTCTTATCCTTCCTTTGCAAGGAAGTGATAGGGTGAGCTATCTTTGAGAATCTAGCTATAAACCTTCTGTAGTAGCCTGCCAGACCCATAAAAGCTCTAACTTCTGCCACATTCCTTGGCGTTGACCATTCTCAAATGGCCTCAACCTTTTCAGGATCCACAGCGATCCCCTCTTCTGAAATAATATGTCCCAAGTAATGGATCTGCCTTTGATCAAATGAGCACTTGCTCAGCTTGGCGTACAGCTGGTGTTCTCTCAACACTTACAACACCATTCTCAGGTGTTTCTCATGCTCTTCCTCTGACTTGGAATACACCAAGATGTCATCCAGGAAGACTATGACAAACTTGTCCAAATAGTCCCTGAATACACCATTCATTAAGCACATGAAAACAGCAGGTGCATTTGACAATCCAAACAGCACCACTGTGAACTCATAATTACCATACCTTGTTCTAAAGGTGGTCTTGCTGATGTCCTCATCCTTTATTCTCACCTAGTGATATCCTGATCGGAGATATATCTTTGAAAATATTTTTGCACCCTTCAACTGATCGAAAAGATCATCGATCCTCGGCAGAGGATACTTGTTCTTGACGGTTACCTTATTCAACTGTCGGAAATCAATGCACAGCCTTAACATCCCATCTTTCTTCTTCACGAATAGGATCGGGGCTCCCCAAGGTGACATGCTTGGGTGAATGTACCCCTTCTTCAAAATCTCTTCAAGCTGCAATTGCAACTCTTTCAGCTCTAGCGTACTCATTCTATAAGGAGCCTTCGAAACTAGAGCTGCTCTTGGCATCAAATTTATAGAAAAATCGATGTCTCTCTTCGGAGGTAGTCCAGGTACTTCTTGAAATACGTCCTTGAACTCTGTGAGTACTTCATGGTATCCAATATTTGAGACTGCATCTCTGGATGCTTCTTCCACACGAGCTGCAAATAATTGACAGCATTTCCTGTAGCACTTCTTCAGTTGCATGGATGAGATTTCTCTAATAGCCACAGCTCTGGGAATTCCTTGAACTGTTTTCTAATTTCCTTCTTCATCCAGGCATGTGAACTTCTTGTTACGACAGTCCAGAAGGGCAGGGTGTTGGTCCAACCAGTCCATCCCAATTAAGCAGTCATAAGACCCTAAAGGAAGAATATTGAATTCAACCTTAGTGCTCAATCCACCCATGTCCACTGAACAGGACTTAACCAATTCAGTGACCTTCCTTTTGGTTCCTGTGGCCAACTGCACTAGCCAAGAGTTTTCATGTTTGCTTCTTGATAAAAGCAAACTTTCCACCACCCTAGGATCTACATAACTATGGATAGCCCCTTAATCAATTAAAATAATAAGTGGTTGGTTGTTAATCATACCTTCCACTTCAATCATGTGCGACTGAAATTATGCTTGCTTGTTGTCTAGGGCTGCGTAGATCCTCGGCATTTTGCTGCCCATATCCTCCACTGTTTCATCTTGTTGAACAGTATGAACAGTTCTCGCTTTACCATTTTTATGGGGAAAATCTTTGTATTTGTGGTTTCCTTTACAGCCCCAACACTGAATGGGCATCTATCTCTATCTTTGTGCTCCCTCTTCAGTCATTCTCGGCTCTTTAAATGATGGTTGTCACTGAAGACTGTTTCTGAAAAAGGAAGGCTTGTTTCCCTTCTGCCTCTATTCCTTCTTAAACTTCCTCTGATCATTCCAAGCCTTCCGAATGGTAGGCTTTTCTCTTTGTTGTTCAAATAAGCATTTAGCCCTTCTTATGGTTTCTTCCATAGTCTTAGGATCATCATATTGAATCTTGTCACCCATGGAAGGTAGCAGTCCACTCAAATATATCTGAATCTTGACAGCCTCGTCTTTGATGAATGGAACATACTTCAGTATTTCCATAAAACTTCGTTTGTACTCATCAATGGTCATGTTTCCTAGCTTGAGTTCGGAGAACTCTTTCATCTTTCTGTCATAGTATATTTTAGTCAGGTATTTCTTCTCGAAATACCTCTTAAACTCCTTCCAAGTGACATCTTTCTCTCTGATGCGTTTCACTTGCACAAACTGATCCCACCACATGGATGCTTTTCCTTTCAATTGATACATTGCAATTCTTCCTTCTACATGGGCGGAATAATTCTGCAGTTGGAAATATTTCTTCATGCCAAGCAACCATGTCTCGACATCTTCATCCTTCTTATGTTCTCCATCAAACGTTGGAGGCTTGATCTTGTTCATCTCCCCTTTCAATTCATCCTTTCCATATTTTTGGTATTTTTTGGTAAGGACGGGCTTGAAATACTGTGTGTTTCCTTGCCAGAATGCTTCGAGGAGAGACGGTAATGTCTACTACCACTCATCTATCTTCTTCTCCTCTTAGGGGTCCTGACACTTCTTGATCTTCTTGTGTCACTCTCTTTTTCCAAAAAAATTTTCTATTCTTTCTAGGCTCTTCAACATTTTTAAGTTGAATTCACCCTGTCGATCCCTGACTTTCATGAGCTTTCGGCTATCAGCTCGGCATGCCTAGGCATCTCTTCGCAATCCTTCAATGTTTTCATTATGTGACCTTAATTGTCTAATTCTCTTCCATGCCCATTGGAGTTTGATCCTTCGACTCCCAGGTTGACATCTCTTCCTTCTCTTTCGTCCTCTAAAATGCAGGCAATCTGCACCTCTTCCATTTCTATACTCGACGTCGATTAACTGGTGTCCTGACACTCGTTCGACTTTGCACATGCAATGTGCAATCAATCCGAAGTTTGTCAGGCCCTTAAACCTTTAATAAAATCACAATAATCATAAACCAACGTGAGTGAGAAACATTTGACTTCACAAGGTTTCCTGAGCTCTGTTGGCTCTGCAAAATTTTCGGGACTTCATTTTTTGGGGTTTTTGTCCATGAGGATCCAACAGTTAAATCCTCGAAAGTTCTTATGTCCTTCGAAAATTTCGGGACTTCGGGATTTCGGGGTTTCGGGTTTCGGGACTTTGGGTTTTTGGTACCCAGAAGTTCACTATGCAGTGACTTCCAACTCCTTGTCACTACAATCCCCGAAATCCAAAATTTCGGTTTCCTTTCTCTCCAGGCCCAGAGCATAGTTGTCGCCCTTAAAACCTGTTACGGTTCTTCAGTCTCTGATGGCTTCGGGACTTCGGGACTTCGGGTTTTCGGTACCCGGGAGTTCACTATGCAGTGACTTCCAACTCCTTGTCACTACAATCCCCGAAATCTAAAATTTTGATTTACTTTATTCTCTGGGCCCACAGCACAGCTGTCGCCCTTAACCGCAGTGGCGCGTGGCACGTTCCGGAGGATCCACGTCTCCATCGGTGACGTCTCGAGTCCGACCGCTCTCGCCTGTCTTTTCAATTCTCTGGAACGTGGTACACATCCATGCACCCACGTCCATTCCAAGCAAAAATCCAACGGTTATGTCCCCTCTCAGATCTACGGTGCAGATCTCTTCAACATTTCGAGGTTTCAGGCATTGGGAGTTCGTGTATCCCATATCTCGAACTTTCGTTTGCCGAAATCTTGAATTACGGTTTACTCCTCCGCTGAATCAGACGGTCAACTCCCTTCCTACGATCTACAGTGTAGATCGTTTCGGGATTTCGGGTTTCGGGTTTCGGAGGTGTTCACCTTCCTTACTTCTCGTCTCCCGACTTTGCGAAATCTAAAAGGTTTTTGCGACTAACTCGAGTGCGACTCTGCCAGATCTACAGCGTAGATCTTCTCAGGTTTTCGGGTTTTCGGGAGTTCACGTATCGCGATTCCCACACTCATGTGCAACTCCAAAGGGTTTTTAAACCCTGCGTATGTTTTCCCGATCCGACGATCACGAGGGTTCACTACTTCCCTCCCGAACAGATCCTAAGGCTCCAGCACTGCATGTGTGGAGTCCTCTCTCCCTGTGGCCATATACCACACCAGCTATGGTTTCACAACACCGTTATACCTCCTGAGCTTATAGGCACGGTCAAGTAACTCCTTGACACTCCGGACCATACCAGGGTCCGAAATTGGTCCTCCAGACACAATTTCTCCTCTCACCATCGGTCCAAAGACCACTCAACTAGCCCATCTAGGCTCAGTGTCGAAACCTTTTCTCTGATACCAAATTGTAACGCCACTTTTTATGTTACCAAGGCTTTTATTGTTGCCAGATACCAATCTGTAACACACCTTTTACATAGCTCATACAGGTCTTATAAAAACAACATGCATTTAAGCAAAGAAATACATTTAAGCTCAGAGTAAACATACTATTTACTGCTATAATATACAATCAATAGCATTAACATTAAATTGATATGCACATCAGAATACATGATAGTTATAATTACACAAAGATGCAGAATTATGAATAAAACATCATCTGATACTTATCTTTGAAAACCTTGGTGATTCCACCAACCATGTGCAGGCCTTCCACGAACTTCCCAGCCTTAGACCACACTGCTCGTCAGCTCAACAGTGGGTCACCCCCGAGTTGGGACTAAGCTCCACCCCAAGGCAAGGAATCCTAGGCTAGGCTGAGGTTACAGGGAAAACAACACAGAAAGACTGGAAGGATTCTTCCCAGGATGCCATCTTACACCCACTACTTCCAGACTCTCATTCCCCACATGCCTGTTCCGCCTAGGAGTATACACCTTCACAATCACAGTCCATCGGTGCTACACCTCCCTCTCTGGGTCTTGGCAACAGGCTGGATCAGGAAGTCTCAGAGCCCGAAGCTAGTGCTGGACACTCTCTGGAAGAAACCACTTCCCAGCAAACTCTCTCACCTGGAAAGAGTTGCTCACAGGCCTGACAACCTGCCTCTTCCAACAACAGTCACCTCCCTCACCTAGAGAGAGGTAATACACGGGCTCAATCACAACTTGCACTGGCTAGCAAGCCACACACAGTCTATCTCTGCGTGGCCATCACAGCCAACCGGGAATACAAACACGGGCTTCCCAAACAGGCTCAGCAATGACGGTAAGGTCTCACGGTGATGGTTTTCGAGATTGCGTGACAAGCAATTCCCGCAGGGATCGACACAAACTCCACGGCTTAGAACGGAGCGGTTGAACCCGACTTTTCAGAAACAAACACAGGCTTCTCGGCTCTCAAAAACACACGAGGTATTCTTGCAGAGGTTGGGTCGGTCATATTGTTCAGAGCTCCATACACGCTCAGACAGTCGGTTGGAATGGAGGAGGGACCCCTCTCATGGCTCATCTTGGCCGTTTTATTTGCATGCACCAGGGTTGACACTTGTCACCCTTGGAACTGCATGTGTTCCATCAGCATGCATCCCCTTTGCACGTTTTCCCTTGCCAGGAACTTAGGATAAAATAAAACATAAAATGCACATGTTCTTTGGAATAATAATAAAATATTATTCCCAAGGCTTAAGCCCCTAGTATTATCCCCTAGGCTCAACACTTAGCCCCTTTTTCCCACCTCCCAGCCCCTAATTCCTTGCCCACTTTGTGGAAGCTCAGTCCCCCATCACTCATTCATCGTGGTCGGTCTGCACGCGGCGGTGTTTATATTTTATTAATGTGTTGCATACATATAGGTAAAAAATCAGGCCCTTGGCCTCCAACCCTCAGGCTCTCTGGCCTAACAATCACATAAGCCCACCAACTTATACAAACTTGGCTCACCAACCTATAACACATATTTACAATTCATTTGATATATCAGATTTACAAGGGCTCGGTCTTGGGGACACTACAACATCGATGGCCAATGGATGATAGATTGAGATCAACGACTGAGATATCACTTGATTTTGAGATCGACAACTCATATTTAAAAGGTTGTTACAACAGTAAAACTATCAATTTTATATGAAAATTTCTGAATTTTTCACATATTTGAAGGTCATGAACTTGCAGAGTTTTTTTAGGGTTGAAACAACGTTTTTAGGAGTTATTATTTTTGACACTATAATTTTTGTAGGCACCACATACAATCTCTACATATTATATAAAATATCTCAGAGAGAGATTTCGAATGAGCTTATTGGTTCGCAAATCAGAGCTCATATGAGAAAGTTACAGCTAAAACAATTAAGGTAAAATTTTGGCACCAATTTACTTCCAAAGGGAATAACTCCTTGCTCGGAGGTCCGTTGGAGGCACAAGATCAGTCTATGGAAATCTATTGAACCACATAATACATCCATGAAGCCAGATTTGGAATCTAGGTACGTAAAAATGTGGAGGAAGAGAAAGAAGACACATGTAGCATACAAGGATAAAAATGTAAAATGGTCAAAACTCATGTTGGATGTAACTAATAGTCCAAATCCCAGTTAAGCATGGAACTTGGAAAACTCGTTTAGAAGGTAGTAATAAGAATACCCAATTGAGATTATTCCAAAATCCCAAAGGACTTCGAGTAGGGATGACTAAACAAGGCCAAAATTACTAAGTCGGGTGAAAGTGCAAAGGGGCAAAGTTGTCATTTCCAAATTATTGTATTTTTTGACTAGAAAATCAGTTTGGAAATATAAGAGTTGATGTGAATTAAGTGTTAGAAATATTATTCGTGTCACATAGGAAAGTTTCCTTGGTTGCTGGCAGATTTACCTTTGTAAGTGACAAAATTTGGTTTTTGAGATTATTTACACTAGGGAGAAATGTGTACAAAACAGGTAGATTGACAATATTCAATTGTGTACATATTTCTTCTCAGTGCTCATAATGTTATAACTTACATCAATACTGAGAGAGGGGGGTGAATGAGTATTGTATCATATTTCTCAATTTGCTTTCCTTTCAACAATTTAAAGTTATTTAGAAATGCTTACTTAATTAGTAATACATGCAGAAATCAGAACACATTACACTAGGATTTTTACATGGAAACCCAATGCGGGAGAAAACCAAAGAATATATTTCTTTATGTTCTTTTGCAAGCACCAACTTACAAGTTATAATTATTCATCTTGACAGGCACCCACATGTCGTAGATAATGAGGACACCAATCCTTTCAGGCACCAACCTATCGCACCATATCATAGATAATGAGGACACCAATCCTTTCATGACTTCCTCTGTCTATGCACCATACTTTGTGCCATACTTTCTGTGCCATTGATCCTATTCCGTGCCATTGATCCTTTCGTCCTTCAATCCTTATGCACACTTATGTTTTCATGCTTTTAGGACTTCCTCTATCTGTTGTTGCACTATAATTGACAATATCCATGATCATTTTGACATCAATGACAACATATGTGCAACAAACTCCCCCATTGTCATTGATGGCAACCAAAAGAGCCTTCTTCTTTGTTCTAAAAGCTGACTACCAAAACAATGGCCTGTATGCTAAGCTATTCCCTTTCAATGTGCACAACTGCAAGTTTCTCCCCCTTTCGATGTGCGCAACTTCCAAATAAATATGCTAAACTGCTCCCCCTTTTCAATGTGCATCAACATTAGGGTTTCTTTATTTTCAATGTGCACAACTGCAAGTTGCTTCCCCTTTCAATGTGTGCAACTGCCAAATCAATATGCTAAACTACTCCCCCTTTTCAATGTGAATCAACATCAAGGTTTCGTTATTCTCCCCCTTTGAAAGCAATGACAAAGAGAGTCGTTGAATATTCTCTCCTCTAGGACGATTTACATGCACAGAACCTTCCTTAAACATAATACCATTGAGATCCATTGCAAATTGTGTGCATCTCCACAAGAGCAAACTTCTCCTTGATACAACAACAAATGGGGCACTTTTCTAAGTAGTAAAATGTGTTCTTTACTAAATAAGGGAAGACAATATCACCCCCAACTTTTGTCTAAGATAATCAAATGGTTATCTTGGTAATGGCTTGGTAAAAATATCTTCAATCTACTCTTTGGAAGGAATATACTCTAATTTGACCACATGATCATGAACTTGTTCTCTACGAAAATGATATTTGATTGATATATGATTAGTATTAGAGTGTTGAACATGGTTTTTAGAGATATCAATAGCATTGGTATTGTCACACATGATGGAGACAAGTTGATCACAGGGAACTTGAATATCCTTGAAAAAAAAATTAATCCACAACACTTGAGTATAGTAGGATGCTACAACTAAATATTTGGCTTCAATTGTAGAGAGAGAAATGGAATTTTGTTTCTTGTTGAGAGAGGACACTAAACAACTTCCAAGAAAGAATGTGCCTCCACTAGTTCTTTTTCTATCATCAATACTTCATGCCCAGTATGTGTATGTATAAGCTCCGAGAACGATTTTTGTGTCTTTTGGATACCACAAGCCATAATCAACAGTGCCTTGCAAGTATCTAAATATTCTTTTAACTGCAACAACATGAGTTTCCTTAGGATTTTCTTGAAATCTACCTACCAAACCCACTACTTGCATGATGTCAGGCCTTGAAGCTGTGAGATAGAGTAAGTTGCCTACCATAGACCTATACATGGTTTGATATAATTTTTTAGCATCGTCATATTTGTTGAGTTTGCAGCTGGTAGTCATAGGAGTGCTTACTAGTGCGCAGTTTTCCATGCCAAAATTCTTCAATATTTCATTAAGATATTTACTTTGACAAATGAAAATTCCTCTTTTTGATTGATGAATTTGTAGACCAAGAAAGAAAGAGAGTTCCCCCAACACAGACATCTCAAACTCTTGCTACATTGCAGCTGCAAACTTCTTACTCATTAATTCAATGTTACTGCCAAAGATAATATCATCAACATACACTACAATAATTAACAAATCATTATGGTATTCAACCTTGATGTATAAGTTGCTTTCAGCAATTCCCCTTTTGAATCCTTATTGGTACAAATACTTTTCCAGTCTGTAATACCAAGAGTTTGGAGCCTCTTTTATCCCATGCAGGGCTTTCTTTAATCTACAAACATAATAATTTTTGTTAGTTAGCTAAAAACCATCAGGTTGCTCCACATAAACTTCTTCCTCTAGGTCGTCATTTAAAAAGGTTAATTTAACATCCATCTAATAAACTTTTAACTTTTTGTAACATGCAAATGCCAAAAACATTCGGATTGCTTCAATTCTTGCAACATAGGAAAAGGTTTCTTCAAATTCTATGCCTTCTACTTGAGCATACCCTTTGCATACCAATATTTCCTTGTTCATGACTATTTGTCCTTCTTCATTCAACTTGTTTTTGTATACCCATTTAGTTCCAATTACATTCTTGTCATTCGGTCTTGGGACTAGATCCCAAGTCTTGTTCTTCTCTATTTGGTCTAGTTCCTCATTCGTGGATTTAACCCAATGGTCATCCCAACTTGCTTGCACAAAATTTTGTGGTTCACTCATGGATAGAAGTGCAAAATTTGCATAACTTGATGTATCTATTAGTTTTTTTCTAGTTTGTACCCCTGCTTCCTTGTTTCCAAGAATCTGACTCTCTGGATGATGTTTTTGAACATACCTTGATGGGGTATTTGGATGTGATGTTTCCATTCTCTCCTCTTCTTATGAATCCTCATGTTCCTATTGCTCATCCATTCCATCGTCTTGTAACTCATTGTTGATTGATTCACCATATTGATCATTTTGGTGTTGATGTCTCATCAGATGAAGTGGTTTCTCATCTACTTTTACATCTATGCTCTCAATTATTTTATCAAGTCTTTTGTTGTAGCATGTGTATCATTTACTTCTAGAGGAGTATCCTAAGAAGATAACTTCATCATATCTAGAATCAAACTTACCTAAGTTGTCTTCTTTTCTTTTAATGTAGCATTTGCTTCCCAAAATTTTGAAGTGTTTTATTGATGTTGGTCTGCCATGCCATAGCTCATAAAGGGTTTTATTGTTGTTTACTCTTATGTGTTATTTATTGAGAATGTTAATAGCAGTTTGAAAAGCTTCTCCCCAAAATGTTTTGGGTAATTATGATTCATCAAGCATGGCCTTGGCCATTTCTTGAACTGTTCATTTCATCCTTTCTACAACTCCATTCTGTTGAGGGGTTATTGAAATAGAAAAGTATCTCTTGATCCCATGTTTCTTACAATCAATGTTGAATTCATCATATGTGAATCCTCCTCCTCTGTCTGACCTTAGGCATTTGATTTTTAAGTCCATTTTGTTTTCTACCTGTGCTTTGAAGATTTTAAGTTTTTCAAAAGCCTTGAATTTATGCTTTAACAATCCAACCCAAGTCATCTTGATATAGTCATCAATCAACAAAATGAAATATCTTTACCCAAAGGTGATTGTGTACTAGTAGGGCCACATAGATCTGTATGAATCAACTCAATAGGTCGAGTGGTGGAGTGTTCTCTTGCCTTGAGTTGAACTCTTGACTGCTTTCCAAACTTACATGACTTGTAGACAATATTCTCATGCTTGGAAATTTTAGGCATATCTCTCACAACATATTTTATTCCTAGCTTAACAATTTGACTAAAACTAAGATGACCTAGTATTTTGTGCCAAAGCCATCTCTCATCAGTTTTACCAATGCAACATTTTTCTTTTCCTTCTTCTAGAACATACTCATTCCCTAAAGTTTTGACTGCCTTTGCAACAGTCTTCCTTGTATTCGCATCCATTACTTTACAACCTTTTGAATGAAAGAGAACATTGTGTCATTGGTCACACATTTTAATTACACTCAACAAGTTATGTTTTAGACCATCTACATACAACACATTTTTTTCTTTGTTCTTTCCCTTCTTAACTTCATCTAGTAAAGCAATTCCTTTTCCTCTAATTCTAGTTGGAGCATTATTTACAAAAGTAACATTACCACCTTTTTCTTCAGTTAGGAATTCAAAATTACTCTTGTCTCCTATCATGTGCTTGGAGCAGCCACTGTCAATATACCATTGATTTTCTTGATTTTTGGCATATAGAGTTAGTGCATAATTTTCTTTGTTTTTATTTTTCTTCCTCCAAACCTTGGTAAAATATGTTTGTCTATCTTGATTATAAATAGGCAGCATCTTGCTTTTGCATTCACTTGCCTTGTGTCCAAAATTATTGCATATGTGCCATTCGAGCTCATTTAGAACAGGGGAGAAGGAATTGTTGAAGGAATTTTGAAACATAGCCATTTGAGGTTTATTGAATCCAATTCCTATATTTTTGTTATGTCTAAAAGTCCCGCAACTCATAGCCTTATGTCCAAAGTTTCCACAAGAGAAACAATATCCATAGAAAAAATTTGGATGCCTTTGAAAAAAATTACTTGTAGGAATTGGTCTTTGACTACCAACTTGATAAGACCCAGGCACCTATTGCTTCTTGCTTCATATAAGTTTGCATAGTTGGGTTGATCAAGTTATGACTGCTTCTTCTTTTCATATTTTGATTTGTTAACATGATCGATGTTTCCCTTGAGATCATTTTCATAACTAGTAGGTTTCCCATTAGTTGACATGGTGGTGCTTGATTCTCCTTTGACAATTTTCAGACTTTCCTTATATCCTAGTCATGTCTTGTCATCTGGTGATATCTGATTGTTGAGAATATTATCTAGAGTTTTAGATCATTTTATGAATTTCATTTGAGTCTTTGATTTCTCTAGATCCTTTCTTAAGGAAACTATTTATGCTTCTAGTTTGTCATGGATGTTCTCTTTTTCTTTTAATTGATTCATCCATATTTATTCCCTTGTTTTATCTTCTTCTAGCTGAATTTTTAAGATGGCTATTTCTTCACTATTCTCATTGTCTTTTTCTTTGTAGATATGTAACTATTATTTTCTTAGTGTGTTATTTTTCTTTAGCCGCGATATTTCCTCCAGAGCACTAATGAGTTCTCCTTCCATGTCTACTACAACTTCACACTCTTATGTGTCTGTTTTTTCTTGATCGGATTTGTGTTGCTCCAAATCCATGAGAAGTTTTTCATATTGAATTGTATCTGGCTCATATTCTTCTTCTTCAGTGTCTGAAGAGTTGCTACTATCCTCTTTTGAATAAAAAATGTTATTTTTAAAAGACTTTTTCTTTTTAAACTCCCTAGGTTTATCCTTGCCTTTTCTTTCTTTTTCATTAGTGTTGTTTTCCTTGAAGGGACATTTAGATGCAAAATGATTAACTTTACCACAATGAAAGCATTTGAATGGTAACATACCTTTATTCTTTCTAAAGCCCCTCTTCAATTTCCTTACAAAGTTAGCTTCTTCTTCATCTGAGAAGTGTTTTGATGAATTATGATCTTGAGATGTTGACAATTTGACTGATGCCTTGAAGACTGCATCCTTTAGATCTGGTTGTTCTTTCCTGGTCCTCTTCTCATAAGCAATTAGAATTCCATGGAACCTATCCATAGTCAATTTATCTAGTTCATGCATTTCTTCTATAGCATAAAATTCCCATCAAGTCTTGAGGGAAGAGATCTCAGTACCTTTTGAACCACTATCGATTCTTCAATATTCCCACCTAGCCCTTTCATAGTGTTTACAGTCTCATCTACTCTGAGAAAAAAACCTGAAATATTTTCATCTTCACTCATTCTTAGGCTTTCAAATTGCATTATCTAAGCTTGAATTTTGGACAACTTTACTTTCTTGTCTCCTTCATAATTGTTTACCAGTTTATCCCATATTTTCTTTGCAGATTCCAACTGCATTACTTTAACAAATTGTATTTATGCAAGTCCTCCTTGGATAGCATTAATATATCTTGCATTATTGTAGTAATTTTTCTTACTACCATCTAACCATCTATAGTAGGAAGAGTTGTTGGGATTTTATAACGATCTACCACAATATTCCAGACTTCCATATCAAGAGACATTAAGTAGGTCTTCATTCTAAATTTCCAAAATGTAAAATTTGTTCCATTGAATAGAGGAAGTCTGGTTGAATAAGAAGAAGAATCGTGACTTGCCATACCTTTTGTGTGATATTCCTTCCAACTGTTAGGTTGTTATTGAAGGAACCTTGCTTTCATAACAATTGTTATAAATTACAACAATACTGAGGGGGGGGGTTGGTGAATAAGTATTGTATCATATTTCTCAATTTTCTTTCCTTTCAAAAAATTAAAGTTATTTAGAAATTCTTACTTAATCAATAATACATGTAGAAATCAAAACACAACACAAAAAACACATTACACCAGGATTTTTATGTGGAAACCCAATGCAGAAGAAAACCATAGAACATCTTTCTTTATTGACAGGAACCCACCTATCATCGATAATGAGGACACCAATCCTCTCAAGCACCAACCTATCGCAGACAATGAGGATACCAATCCTCTCAAGAGCCAACTTTTCATAGATAATGAGGACACCAATCCTCTCAGGCACCAACCTATTACAAGTGATGAGGAAACCAATCCTTAGTGAGCTTCAACTCACCCTAGCACTACCCTACCACCATGTATTCGGTTTAAAAAAAAATATTACAAAACTAGACCTTTCTCTTCAATTCAAAATTAATTTGATTTGTCTCCAGTTAAGTTTCATTAAATAGTTACATGACTTGTTTCTTCTCTTCTGATCCACACTTAACCCGAACTGAGTACATTCCTATTTATAATGTTTTGCTTGAGTTCTACATCCTATATGTGGATGCCTAATAGTTATATTGTGGACATACCTTGACCATATCAAATTCATTTTAGTTACACTTCTGGCTAAATAAAGTATGTGGACGCATGACGGTTATATTGGGGACATATCTTGACCAGATCAAGGTCCAATTAGTTATATGTGGACATACTTCTGTCTAAATTAAGAAAATTTCTTATCCACTTACAGTTGAACATTTTTTGACTAAATAAAACAAACCAAATCTTCCTACGAATGAGCTCCATCTCATCTCCAACAACAGAACCTAGTATTATCAGAGCATCTCCTAAAGAATGACGTAGAAATTCACATTTAGTTCTACATAGAACCTACTGTGCGAATAGAGTAAGAGCCCAAGAATCAAGTCACAAGTCTTCGTCCTATTGCACTTGCCTTGAAGTACCTTGAAGTGCGGTCACCTAGTTGTCCCACTAGATTGTTAGTGCTCCCTAGTAACTTGCTCACTTGACTGCCAAAATTCTACTCATTCCATCACATTCCACTTTGTTGCTTGTCACACGGGCTTCGTCTTGTCACACTCCACTACACCATTCGTCGTATTGGCTCAAGATGCCTTGCATATTTTCTTCTGCGCAAATTCCATGCATTCTGTCATAGTCCATTTCGTCGCACTGGCTTCGTCTCATCACATTCAACTGCACCATTCGTCACACTATTTCAAAGAACCATGCATATTTTCTTCTGCGCCATTGACCCTTTCTTCCTTAGATCCTTTTGCGCACTTCTATTTTCGTTCTTTCACGACTTCCTCTATCTGTGCACCATACTTTATGCACCATTGATCCTATTCAGTGTCATTGATCCTTTCGTCCTCCGATCCTTCTGCGCACTTTTTTTTCATGCTTTCATACTTCCAGGACTTCCTTTGTCTATTGTTGTGCTATAATCAACAATATCCATGATCATTTTGACATCAATGACCGCATATGTGCAACACAGATTTGAACAATAAAGTAGTCACTGGGAAGCTATTGGATAGGAAAATCCAAATATCTACTCAGAATTTAGTTTTGAGCCAAAGGATTCTCAAGGAATCAGAAGGAGGGTTTCTAGTGAACTTGAAGGACACCATTGAGCAGAATGGGAATTTTAGGAAGCCATAACTCTTGGATCATAAATCAGATTGAAGCATGAGTATGGCCATTGGAAAGATAATCCAAAGGAAAACATGATAGAAGGTACAGTTTCTTCATGGGAGCATAGGGTTTCTCCATAAAGTTGTCGAAAAAAGTAGAATTAGAATCCATGAATCATGTAGCTACTCGTTGTGAAGATTGTTCCAAATAATGTCAAAGTCTGGAGAAACTTTCCTATATGATAGAGGTGAGTGCCAGAGGAAATTGTTGGGTAAGGAAGATTACTGAAACTCATGATAGTGTCTATGCATAAGTATGGAGGAACATTTAAATTGTAATATATTAGCAAAGTAAAAAGGGGCAAAGGTTATTAACAACGAATTTTTAACTAATAGAGAAACACTCAAGAAAAGAATGTTGTGTGAAGGGATTTCTAGCAAGAGGATAAGATTCCACAATTTGTCATTGTGTGTGTTTGTTCTAGATTAATTCCAGGTTCCATAGGACAGGGAAGTGGGTAAAGATTATGCAGATAGATAAATCATCAAGGAGCTGCAAAGGGAAGTGCAAGGCTGCAGGGAAGGTGATGCAAGGTTGACAAGGGTCTAAGGAAGAGAGAGGGAACATTAGTATTCAATTGCTATAGAGTCTGAATGGTTTATAAAGGAAAATAAATAGAGATTCTCACATAAATCATGAAACCAATAGGTGAGGAATGTCATTGCATGCACAAGGGGTTAAGGAGGACTCCATAGCCTTGAAGGTATAAATATAGTAAAGGAGACCAAGCTTGTTCCAGTTGAAGGAAAGAAGGATGTCATGAGATGAGGTGTGACTCATGGAGTAGATGAGTCGTCTCTATGTGCAAGTATAGGAACACAAGAAGAGGATATTGTTAGATATGATCTAGAAACTTTTGTCTAAAAGTACCCAAAGAAAAAAGGTTGTCTCATTTATGAGAGTGTTCAACATAAGCAAGGTACAAGTGCAAATGGAGGATGTAACATTTCCATTTGGAGCAAAGTACTCTTGAATGGCCAAACAATGTTTCATAGTGAATCACTCCATGAAGTGAAGAGAGAAATTTTAAATTGAGCAAAGCCATGGATGGAAAAGAATATTAGAAACATGACATACAATAATATTTCAAAGTATTGAAGCGCCAATCAATGATAATGGTATTTCAAGACTGGTTTGGTCAAGAAAATGGGGAATTGTTAATTAGATTGTAGTGTTAACGTTCAGTTGGAGTAGCGCATGTTACAACACTATGAATATTGATAATTATAGCCAAAAAATGTTGGTATAGGGTTCTTTGCATAAAGGAATTAGTTGTGATATGGAAACACTGGTGGATCTAGTGGCTAGAAAAGAAGAATGGCTAAGTGGGGCTTGGTTGAAAGGTTCATAATAGGGGCTAGTGGTGCACATTTCAGCTAAATGGCAGAGCATATGTAACACACCCGACCCCTAAGTACCTTTTTAAGAGATGGGGCATCAAATTTTCACTTTTCTTAATTATCTAGAATCCTCTTTTTGAGGTCTCCATCATCATCTGCTTGTCAAGAGATTTCCGGTGACTACTACCATACTCAATTTCGAGCTCTGGATTGGAATTTATGCCCTTCTGAAGCTCTTCCAACATCATTGGTCAAGGGCCAGGTGGCACCCACATGGGTTCACCTCATTCGCACCATCCTTCCTAGCACGGACTCGGCCAAGGTTGTCACCCTTTAGTGATGACATGGCCATTAGAGGGCGGTTATAGGGGAAGTTCCCCGAAGTCCCACAGTTCCATAGAACTCCTACATCTATGGTGGAAATCCATTCACCGTTAAATCCAACGGCTAAAATTCACCCTCATTTAACACACAAGATTAAGGGATTTCGACGTTCGGAGCTTCGATGTTGAACGCCCTTTTCTCTATTCGCATATCGTCCAGAGTCCCGAAACCCAGACTCTCGAAGGGTCCACACTTATATGTGGTGGTGTGTTAAATGTAGAAACAGGGACAGGTAGGTCCAGGCCTTCGGTTGACTAACCCCAACATCCTAGCTTCCCAATTTTTTTGAAGTCTCGAACTCCTAGTGCCCTAGGGTATTCCACCAACTATTAGGCCAGCGAGCATGTGCCAGGGTGTTAACACGTGGCATAGGGAAGATATGACATGTGGCCCCATTAATGGGTGACATGTGTCATGTTCCAATTGGCATATAAGGTCTGTAAAAGGCACGAATCAAGGTGACATGTGGCATGTCGAACATGGGTCTATGTCAACCTAGGTGACGTCGGCGTGCCACGTCACTCCAGAATGATAGCCTCCAGCCTCTCCTACATGCGAAATCTCCTAGAGCTCTGAAGTTCGAACTCCTTCCAGCAACCTCCCAATACATTTTATCCCACGGTCAAGACAGGTCCATGTAGATCCCCAAATCTATGGCCTTTGTTGCTTCGTGACTTTTGAGTTTGGGGATTTGGTTGTGTATTTTCCTTTTTTCTCCCCAAGTGGTCAGCGTCGGGATGAGAATGGTCTAGATCCAATGGTCGGGATATATCCCAAAGCATCCCCAGATCGGAGGTCCTCGTCGCTCCGCGACTTTGGTGTTCGAGGAAACTCCATTCCTTGCATCTTGAATCACCCGAAGCGGGGTTTAGCCAAGAACCAAATAATGATCATACGATTGGGATAGGTCCTCAATGGACTCCCAAGATCAATGGATCATGATTCTAACTCAAAGGTCCCTAGAATTTAGTGTTCGGCCACTCCTAGAGGGACACCTGTCAACCTGAAACACGTTGGCAAGATGCGTGGCACATGTCTCAGGTTACCAACATCTCTTTACTATGTCACAAGGCCACCACACATGGCATCCCCATTGCTCAACACGTGGACCCCCATGCACTCTCAATGTGATACGCACTTCCCCATGATCAAATGACCGAGAGGGGTCCCGAAGGATCCTTAGATCCACGGTCCACATCACCTCGTGATTTCGTCATTCGGGGGTTTTGGTGTTATAACACCTCTATTCTCCCGAAGTGGTCGATGCCGGAATGACCACAGTGTAGATCCAACGGTCAGGGGAGATCCTGAGTATGTTCAGATCTACGGCTCACGTTACTTCGCGTCCGAGAAGTGGATCCGGGTTTAACAAGGGGATGAATCCTATAATTACGGGTAATTGACTGCCAGTTGTTGATCATCCTTCAAGTTACCAGTTTGATAGGTCACCTTAGGCGCAATCTGGGTGTTATGAGGATTCCAACATCCCGTAGCTTCGAACCCCAGAAGCCCCGAGACTTAGAAGGCTTAGCTCCCGTTGGGCATAGCGTTGGGTTCCATGGTCCTGGTCATATGAGGTTTTTTATGAGTTCTTAGGGATACACCCTTAGCTCTCGGCTGAAATTTGATTAAGGTCATGGGAATGAGCCCACAGTTACTTGGAAATCTGGTTTGAAGGAAGCTCCCTTCGTCTACAGAACTTTTAGTTACCTATGAAGGTAAATTCGAGGGGTCGACAGGACTGAAGTGTTCCAGCGAATTATGCCCCAATTCTTACATTACTAAATCCATCCTTGGGAAAACTCCCTTAAGTATTTTCCAACCAATCACATAAACCATAATTTTATTCCTAAATTCATTCGAAGACCCATGTCCATTAGTTATCTTGCCGCTATGCAGAGGCAAACAGAAACCATTCAAATGCAGGGGTTCATTGGAGAACAATAAGCATTTATAATATTAATCATACAATGCAATTTTTTGTCATAGGCACAAACATCCAACCACTCATTCCAATTATAGTACACAGGATATATGAAATACTTATCTATTACAGTTGATCACCAACCAACTTACTGTGGGTGTTCTCCTTTCCACCCAACTATAGGCTCAAAGGCATTCATTCTTAACGCTCTGGCCACCCCCATGCCAAGCCATCATATCACTAGGGAAATTTTGCAGTTTCTTAGATATCCTTTCTCTTCACAGCCTCTATGAAGTTTATCAAATGTTCCCATATCATCAAGGCTCGTGACCTCCTGCTAAGGTTATGTTTTCTACAAACTCTCTGAGATCCGTTCTCGTGTTCTCTCCCCTTTTCTAGAACAACTTAATTCTTTAATTCTTCTTCTCTACTGGAGAGCCTCACACACTCTCTTCCTTTTTCTGAATGGAATCCTTTATCTTGCACGCCCTCTCCTTTTCCCCCCAGCGAGATTCTAGACCTGTCATGTTCCTTTTGTCAGAAGGAACTCGGGTCAATCTGGGCCTGCAGAAAAAATGCACTCTATGGTACTTTGGGCTGATAGTTTTCTGTCTCCTCAACCAGAATCTCCATGCTTCCATTCATAGGGGTGGTTGATTTTTCAACCACCGGTCCTTCTTTCATTAAATTATTTTTTTCCTTCGAATCAGGATGAGGCTTATTATTTTAGCAAGGAGAATTTGGGTCATTTTGACATAATGAACCCTCTCTACATTTTTCTCACTCTTTCCTCTAGTGATATCATGGCCAGTACTTCAAGGCTTCACCCCCAAACTTAGTTATTGGCAATCTAAACAATAATACATTTACATTTTTGACATTCCATAGCATAAGCTGGGGGAAACATAGGTGCTATAGAATAGGACAACGAGGTTCTACAGGAACTCAAGGAAAACTGTCCACAACAAAAAATCTAAATAATTAATTAAATTTGAAATAGATATGCATTGGAGTGCATGATAGAATTGATGCATGATGCATAAAATAAAGATAGAATGCATGTACATGAAATAGGAATGAAATATCAAATGCTTGGTGCATATTGATGTGTGTTTGTGCATGTGGAAATGCCTGAACATGTTGGTGGCATGAGTATAGACTAAGAGTAGTCTGATGATATATATATATATCTTTGTGTGTGTGCGAAATAATGATGCTATGATATTTGAATAAAACTAATGATGGATTGTGTATCGAGGAAAAATTATTATAGCATGATGATAATGTTGCTTATGGTATCCATCCATATGAAAACAAACGAGGATGGTGGGAATGTTGATGAAGAGGTTGGTGAAGGGATCCTCTAAGCTTCAACAAAGTACCAGGTGATCAGGTAGCATAAAGTAAATTGATGACATCCATGCAAGTATGCATTCGGGTTTGTTATGACATATAAATGTTGAAGGGAATTGAGGTATTAATTCCCTCGGTCGAATCTCAATATTTGAATTGATGTAAAGGGAGGGGGCCTTGAGTATGCAAATATTATGTGTTGCTTAAATGTATCTATGGGAAATTTAATTGCATATTGTGTTATGTTGGTTATGAGATCATAACCAAGTTGATTCGTGATGCATTACTCCTATAGTAGTAATGAATTCCATTAGAGATGGTCACAAGTGATGCCATGATGAGATTGGACATGGAAAAACTATGGTACCATCCAAGTGCATATTAGTTTTCCCCTATATAACCAAAGTTTGCACTGCAACCTTTTTTCCTACACTGAATAACACTAAGGGGTGATGTTCCTAGTGTTGTGTATGGGTTGAAGAGGAAGGTATCCAAATGATTGGATGGGTTGTGGGGAAGCATTTGGATGGTGTATTGAGGGGCATGCCATACCTTCCAAATCAGATTATGGGATACATGACATGAACATATGGTATTCCAGAGTCAATGCAAGGATGCATTGTGTAGGCGTGGCCATGATTATTGGCACATTGGTTTTGTTTATTAGTAAATTTTGATTGCATTATGAAAAGTTGGGTGTGTTGATAATGCATGTATACTGAATGATAATTTCATTATAGATAATATGATGAATGGTTGAATTCTATTTTAATGTGAATAACGGATGGAAATGATTGAATTGTTGGCAAATTACAATTCTGAGATCATTTCATGAACTACTGAAAATGTGCATGAGTGCTAACAATCTTGCTTGGATGAAAGAAAGTTGAGGAAATTGTAGGTAGAGTGGTCTTGGATATGGAAATGATGTAAGCCCATTATGAATACTAATATATACAACTGCAAGATCCAACCATAATGAGCAAAAATATCATGCGTGGGAATATTATTTTACTAAATAAACATATTTGAGAAATTAATAATTGAAAATTGTTATGATATGCTAACAATTTGTTTGGTTGCTTGAAAATTGAGAAAATTGTAGGGGAAATGGTCTTGGATATGGTAGGGATGTAATCCCATAAGGAAGACTAATATCTACTACTGCAAAATCCAAACAACTATGAACAGAAAAATCATGTTTGGGACATTCTATTTTCTTGTGTAAAACAGATTTGAAATTTTATAATGAAAATTCTATGATGATGTCTCATATTGACTGTATGCATATGATGTAGATGGGATGATCTTCACAGGTTATCGATTGCTAGTGGAATCCTAGCATCAAGTTGGAATTTTGTTGCATGAAAACACCTTGGAAAATGATGGATCGCTTGAGGAATTGTGGAACAATGAAAGAGATGTCTGAGCCTAGAGGGTGATTACAATAGAAGAACCAGGTTGTTAGGCATGAAGAGTGAACTCTTGTGTGAGTTGCAATGTCGAAGAACCAGTTTATTAGGCCTAAAGAGTGAACTCATGTGTGAGTTGCACTATCAAAGAACCAGGTTTTCAGGCATGAAGAGTGAACTCCTTTGTGAGTTGCATTGTCGAAGAACCAGATTGTTAGGCTTGAAGAGTGAAATCCTGTGTGTATTGCACTATAACATCAAGGTTGTTTCCAGTTATTTTATGGTAGTTCCTCCTATCAATGATTCCCTTGAGATCTCATTAATCTTATTCATAGTTACATGTGCTAGAGATACCCTGATAAATGAATGGTGCATTCCTTATGTTATCCCCGATAAATGAATGGTACATTCCTTGGGTTGGGAATGTCAAGAGGAAGAGAGATGGTGGAAATTGGGAAAACTACAGGAGAATGTCAGTGGTTTAAGTACACACACACACACACACACACACACACACACACACACATATATATATATATATATTCGGGCACTGAGGACCGTACATAAATAAGGGGGAGGGGAATGTAACATCCCTAGTTTTAATCCCCGTGAATTATAATGTAATTGTATAAATATGAATTAGGTTGGTGAGTCGAAGTGTTGGGGAAAATATCCCATATTGATTTAATGTGGTCGAGGGCCAAATTGCACATTATGAACATTGAAATAATTAATAAAAGTATTATTTTTTGGTTGCGATACAAAAGAGATGAAGAATTATGGGGGGATATGATTTCACAAGAAATAGGGGTCTAAGGGGGAATTAATAATGGCTATTAATCCAACCCACATTCTTGAAATTATTATCAATGTGTATAACCTTCTATTTGATGTTGAGTGTTCCCAAAGCCAATCATTTAAACTCATGTAAGAGGGTGGGTGTGAGGAGTCACATCCCATAGTTATTGGAGAGCATGGGATGTAGTACAATCATCTTTGGGAAGAGTGAGAGTCAAGCAAGAAAGGAAGAAGAAGGAAATTCATATGCAAAATGGAGACAGTTTGTACATGCAAATTTTTAGCAACAAAGGGAGTGTTGAAGGTTGGGAAGAGCACAAACTATGTTATACTTGAAGGAATCCATTGTTTGGCCATGTGATATGTTGAGGAAGAGGATTGTATGTCTGTAAATTGGGATGCAATCCTATAGTGAGATTTCCTGTGGAGGAAATGTCTCAATAGCCTTGTGAAGGTTGTTGTGAGAAATCCTTGGGCAACTAAGAGTTCCTGAAAGTTCCCAAATGAGAGATTATTGGACAACCAAGTGCACTAGGGTCCTTGATAAACTAATGGTACAACCCAAGGGACTAAAAGCAGTGAAGGGGGTACATTCCTTGGGTAGTGAGGTTGTGGGGGAAAAGAGAGAGCTGGAGGACTGGAACTGTTGTGGGAGTAGAACTCGAGTTTGGGGTTGTTGTGTGTGGAGAGTGGACAACTAGAGGGTCGGATCTGCTTGTGGAATCATAGACTCAACTAAGGGGTGGCATGTTGTTGAAAGAAAATGAACAACAACTCCTATGGTTGGGAGGTTCATCCTTCATATGCAACTAGTTGGTCATTTATAAACAGATACGTGTTTATGTTTTATTATTATGTTATTTCCACTATGTAAATGGTTTAGATGAATTCTGGGTATTTTTTTGTTTCTTGAATAATTGCATTCATGGTTTTGTTTATGCTATTAGATGCATTTAGAATATCGTATCAGTCAAATAATCAAATTTATGTGTGATTTGTACCTGGTAAGATACATGAAATTAATTAGCAATAAATCTTAATGATTTAATGAGTTTTTGCATGTAATGTTGCTCAGTTGGAGGCTGGGTATGTTACACTTGGACTCCTCAAACCCACAATGAGAGAATCTTTGTTGGTGAGAGTCATTGCTTCTAGACTACTTCTTGGAGACTTCCTAGAATATTTCATTCTAAGGTCAATATCCCTAGGAGGGAAATCTAGGGGTTATCAATCCCTTCTCTAAAGAGAGAGTTTGTGCATATAGTATATCCATCATTTTTTCCCAAACAAATCTGAATTTTGGATTTGTAATAGATTTTGAAGTCTTATCTCAAATGGATCCAATCTTACTACAATTGGACCTAGTAAGCTCTAGAAATATGTGATTTAGTAAACTTTACTAATTTAAGAAAAGTTTTGGTATTGAATATAAGTCCTAACTTGTTCGATGTGCAACTTTGAGATTTATGCACCTCCACTACTAAAATTTAACCAAGAATAGTAATATATATTTCATCTTTGATTTTTCTTATTCTTCCTAATGTTCATACTTATCCTGCTCTATGTAATATTCTCCCACATAATACAAATCTCTTATTCTTGTTTAGATATTTTTAGTTCTTCCTTGACGATGAGTGGAATGTCCACTCAAAACATTGGGAAATTCAAACATTAGTACATTAATATCCAGGAAACTCAATCATTATGAACTATGGAACTTTTCATTCTCATATATCTCCTTTTTTTTTTAAATATTAACTCTTACTCGATTTAGTGGTCCCTATCAAAAGTTATGGAAATAAGAGTAACATGTACTCCTTGAAGGTGCACAACCAAGAATTATTTTCTCTAGTACCAAACATTATGAAACCAAAGTACAATAAAGCATGATAAACCTACTTTTTTTTCCAAGGAAAACCTCATGGGGAAACCCAAGAGATAATTCTCCACATTCGTGGATGGCATCCCTAGAAAACTTGTCAACATAGACTAGTGCATCTAATCCAAGGGGATTTGGATAGGGAATTTTCTGACACAAACTAGCCAAATTCCCAACAACATTAGTGGAAATTGCTTGAGATAACCCCTTAGGATATGTGATAAAACTACATACACATATAACACAAAAAATATTGATGTGGAAACACATGTATCAAATGTATTATTATGATGAATTACACAATAACTTCTTGCACATGAGAAGAATAATTCCCAAATACATCTAATAAAATAATCATAAATCAATTTGTATGATAATGACTCTATTGAGATCTTATATATACTAGTTTTCACTCATTTCCCATCTAGGCCCACCACTAGGCTAACTTATTACTTACACGCGTAGTCTAAACGTCCTATGTTTTTAACCTTTTCTGGGCACATTTTTCCAAACAATTTTTTCCCAAAAAAGGTCAAAAATTTAGAAGGATCCTTGGAATTGTAGATTTCAATTATTGAAATTGCACATTCCAAGTGTCCTCGAGGTTTTTCAGAGTGACAAATTTATTTATTCATTCAAAAATGCAATTTAAGCAATGGAAAATTGTCATTTCACCAATAATTGCATAGCCAAATTCCGATGAGGGTTGCCGAAAAAAAGTAAAAAAATGTAAAATGTTTAGACTTGTCCATTACTTACATATACACTTGATCACTTATATGCCTCCATTATGGTCATAAAAAATATTGGGATGAGGTTTAAGCACCCAAATAGGAAAATTTAAGAAACATAAAGACAGAGAGCACTTACTTGCTTCCTAAGAGATACAAAATAAATACCCTCACCATATTCTCATAAAGTTGAAATGGTTGCAAGGATGGACAAGAGGTGTCTCGAGCCTACATGCACCCTTAGGTATTGAAAAAATATGTCTAACACACCCAACTCCCTAAGTTACCTTTAAGGGATGGGGTATTAAATTTTCATTTTTCCTTGACCACCTCAAATCCTCTTCAAAAGGATACCATCGCCTTCTACTCGTCGAGAGATTTCCAATGACTATAAATTTGTCTCAATCCAAGTTCTGGATCAAAAGATAAGGCCTCTTAAAGTTTTTAAGTTTTCTTCCATAATAATGTCAGGTGGAATCCGCGTGGCTCCACGTCACCCTCTAAAACAAACGTGGTTGTTGGCATGGCACCTGCAACCTATTCTTCTGAACTCTTGACCTATTGGGTCCCGAGACCTCAACCAATTTTCCAAAGTCTTATATGCCCAAAGGCCTGATCCTAAATGATCCGACGCTTAAGGTACGTGGCCCTGTCATAAGGTGCCACTTGTCTATTGGGCATCAATTAGGTGATGGCATTCAATGTCCCACCGGGCTACCAGACCATCAACCCACCGAAAGTGCTTGCATAAACCTCATCCCTAGATGCCCAATTCGGTATGAGATGGCGCCCTGAACATATGTCCTATAATGTGCCGCCAATCGACCTTCACCATATCGCAACACATAACCACTGGATGTTGGATTATGATGCCATTGGAGAAAACTCGTGTCCATTCTAAACTCAAGGCTCGATCTGGTGGCCAAACTATCCCTCTGACTATGTGTGGCGCAACATCCCCTCATGGACCTATTACCACATAACACATGCCCTCCTGACATGGAGTGCACGTCACCATAGGGTGCTTGGCTCGCCCATTCATGTGTTGACATATTTCCACAAGTGATTGGTTGTGTGACGTCCTCTGACATCACACTAGATCACCAGGCTATAAAACTTCCCAAAATATCCAGGTAACAAAACTCCCCGGTGATCTGGGGGGAAATTGACTCCCATTGACTCACATCAATGACGTAATTTTATCCCCCTTAGATTCGATGGTTAGGATCCAACGATGTTACCCCAAGGGTATTCGTCCTCCGTCAGACCCACATCTGACGCATAAGTGAATTCCCTTACTTCCACGTGGTATGACACATGGTGAGACATGTGTCATGACATGTGGCATGACACATGGTGAGACATGTGTCATGACGTGTGGCATGACACATGGAGACCATACTGCTCGACAAGTGGCACACATTCTCCCCATGGATCCCTTTCCAATTCAGCCAAATCCTCATAACACATGGCACCACCATGGGGTGACATGTGGCCTTCCTTCATCGTGACACATGGACCACTTGTCGCATGCCATGTCATCACTGTGCACTGGATGTCGGACCTTACTTGTGGTGTTAACTTGGAAATATCCTGGTGTCGGGGATCACGAGGGGAGTAGTTAATACTAATCTCGTAATTACGAGATCGTTAATTAATTTTAACACGTGTTATGACCCCACAAGATCTACGGTGGAGATCGACCCTTCCTTAGATCCAACGGTTCATATCTATCGTATATGTTACAAGGTTGTCGGTCGATAGGGTAAGCCCTTTTATTTACTGACCTACCATGTGTTGATAAGTGTCACTCTTCCTAGGTGCATTGGCAGCCACCTTGGCACACGGCCCAACCCTAACCAGACACATGGACTAATCGTCAAGTGGCATGTGGTCCCAGATATTGGGCACCAGAACTTCCCATTGTGGTATAACTCCGAGTAACCCTGGTCCAATGATTACAATGAGATTAATTAACTTAATCCATGTGATTAGGTGAGGATTAATTAATGTACTTACGGGGTTAACCGCCCCAGAGTATATGTGTAAATATCCATGGTCCATATTTCTCAAACCGTAGATCAAACAATTCTAATTGAATGTGCTTACCCAACGGCCTTAGCTCCCTATGGAAAACACCTCGCTCCCTTTGCAACTTAAATGGTGACAAGTGTCACCTCTATGACCCCGACTTCAACTCCCTCCTGAGATTATTCCATAGATCGACGGTTATGGTCTGTCGATTAACTAATCCAACGACTGCGCTTAAGGGTTCATCTAAGGAATTAGAATTTTATTCGTGGAGAGGGGCAAGGGTGGAATTAAGGGTTGGAACCTTGTCCATCGGACACCAGGCCACTGACTCATCATAGTAATTCAAGACTGGGAGAACTCTCGGGGTTCTAGGGTCCAATAGACCTTTCTTTACCGCAATCAATGATGGTATCCCTCCCCCACTCATATCCAACAGCCGAGACTCGACCACTGCTTTCTAGGCATGGAATTTACCTCCTGAGCTTTCCTAAAGGAAAATTTCAACAACCGAGATCCATCGGTGCTCAGAATTAACGATAGAGATCTCCTCTTCCAATTCTCGATGAGTATATAACTAGAAATAAGAACCAGGGGTTAAAACCTTGGTCCTCGGGTGTCAGACCTTTTAACAAACATAAAAAAATGGTTTCCTGAGGGTCCGGTGCTCCAATACCCCGACGACAATTCCTCGCAAGCCTTATGTGTCAGGGAAAGGGAAGGATAAATGGCTTATCGTACTAGTTCTAACCTTTAATCCATTATTCCTCAAATATTATCATTCATCCCTTGACTCATCGATCGGGCTCCCTCTTACAGGAACCCATTATGTCACATGTATCACAATGCACAGAGAAACATAAACACATATATAACTGATTCCTCTCGGAACAATACAAGGTATCCATACTCCAAGGTGTAAGACTTATGCTATTCTTGCATATATGTCATCATATAGATACCAGGGTTGCCAAAAATGCAATCATCAATACCACTTAATCGGTTATACATACTCATAGCAAAAACATAGGTATTCAACCAGATAATTCAATTCAATTATATTGAATATAAAAGTACTTATATGTATTACAAGTTACACCCAACCAATTGACTATGGGTGTTCACCTTCCACCCAACCATAGGCTCAGATGCATTCACTCTTAGCACTCTGGCCACCCCCGTTCCAAGCCATGATACCACTAGGGAACCTCTCTATCTGGTTCTTAGCAATTTGTGAAGGACACTCTCCTACACACCACTCTCGGTAGGGATTTCCCCACACCCACCTAGCTAAGGCCTCCATGAGGTTTGTCATATACCTTCTCGGTATCAAGCTTGCATCCTTCACTGCTCAGGTCGGGTTTCTGGGCTCTCCCACCCAAGACTCATAGCTCTTCTCCTCTCTTATCTCTTGTGCTTTCCCCCCCTTCACACATCCCTCTATCCTCTTCTTTTTACATTCATGCATCCCCTACGCGTAAACCCTAAGGAAGGTTCTCGACCTATCTCGTTCCTTCTATGAGAAGGAAATCGAGTCAATGTGATCTGTAGAATTGGTATGTTTTTGTACCTATAGTTGACAGTTTTAGCTGTCCTATATTGATCTCCCATACCCGGATTTATTTGGGGTAGATGGTTGTACAACTATCATCCTTCCTCATTAACTGATTTTCCTTGAAATCAGGGCCGAGGAAAATAATTTGAATATCAAATATTATCAGGAAGGAGGTTTGGTTCATCTTTATCATGATGAACCCCTCTCTCAATTTCCTCACTCTTTCCTCTAGTGGTATCATGACCAGTACTCAAGACTTCATTCCCACGATCAGCGGTTGTAAATCTTAATTAAAATAATAATACAGTGACATTGGTCACATTCCATGGAATGGTAATCATTAAATATGGTTAATTACATATAATCATGTGTTTAGGAAATGGGTGTTACAATCCCCTCTCCCTTCAAAGGAACATCGTCCTCGGTGTTCTTTCTCAGTAACACCTGTCATTCCTTTATCCTTCAGTTGCTTCAACAACATCTTCCTTTTCTTGGTCTGGTCCTTTCCTAGACTCTTGGAATTTAGCATATGCCAATGAAAATTTCAAACAACAAGCATGTCAATTCATAATTTCATGCATAAACATTTTATTACTTTTCATAACTTAAGATGAAATTTACAATCAGCATAATAGTTATATGTGTTGTTTATGGATTTTCATCCATATGGTTGTCTCATTAACTTGGATCATTGTTTTCCTTGACATATCCATTGTGTGCATGATCCCAATCAACAGATGACGGAATTTCAAAGAGTCCTTCGAGTATCTCTCATGAGCTATCAAAGTATCCCCTTCCTTGCGGTCACTAGCCTTCTGGGATGAGACTCAGGCATCCCCTTCTTTGTTATATAGTACCTCGGGCAATCCATCTTTCCTGCCAAGGCTTTCTTGCATAATAAGAGTTCCAGAAACCTACTCGAGTCTTACAATAGAAGCACCCCCTAGGATTTCTCTACTGAGGCATCCCTCTGGCTTTCTCTGCCAAAAGTGTCCCTTCGACTTGTGTTTCCACATGTAAAAATTCTCTATGGTGATCATGACTTATCACAAAGTTCTCATGTCACAACAATAGCTTTTTTCTATGCTTTCCAATCTTGATAGACATCATCTTTCCCTCCAGAAAAGACTTGGTATCTCACCTATAACACACGCATATAGTAACCGTGAGACATAACATTAATTTCAATCTAATTTCTTTCAAATATGTTACCCACAGATTTTCTAATTCACAATTATGTTTCTGGTCTGTTTCATACAGGAACCAGATTCACAAGTATGAGATTTTCCTTCTCATAATAGTTTGGCTTAGTAAGCATTAGTCTTCCTCGTGGCTTACAATACTGCCATATCCAAGACCCTCTTTCCTACAATTTCATCTTCACATAGACAAACAATTGTTAGTTATCATGCACATACATTTCATTACACACTTACAGTGGCTTCCAAACAATTTCAAGATTGTGCATACTAACAATTAAATATTATTTATCCACTCAATGATATAAAGTAAAAAGGAAATATATTATTCCTTAGACATGCATCATTTCAGTATACCATACTTTTCCAAATGCAATTCATTCATTAAAGGAATTTAATCAATGTGCCAATGCCAATAGCCACACTTACACACAATGCACCCTTGCATTGATTTTAGATTATTATTTTTCATGTTAGACACTTTTTCCATGGTACGTTGGAACTTAACCAACTTATCTCACATGGATTCTCTATCCATATTCATTATTACAGCATGATTGTTCCTCCTTCTTTGAGATGATATTAGCCTCCAAACAACATACATGAAGCTAAAGTTTTCACATGAATGCATTCAAGCATTATTTCTTCATTGGTAGCTAGGATGCCAACATTTATGGCCACCCAATTTCTCTCTTTAACATTCTTTAACTCTAGTAGGCTATTGGAAGGACCTTCTTTCATAATGGGCAGTCCATTTCTTGCCCTCTCATGTAAACATGCATTTCCTTAATGCATTAATTTGACATGTTGCTCATAGGAAATGTTGTTCCCAATCATTCTCGATTGGTCAATGCATTCATGACATATTAGTTCATGAATTTTCTTGCAAGGATCTCAATCATCCTTGACTATCATAGGTTCACACCTCCATCATTCAGGTTCTTCTTCCTGAATCATACCCTGCTTGGGTATCAATGGAATACAACATCCATTCAAAATTGTTTTCATATTATCAAAATAGTAAATTATTTCATAAGGATTCTTACCCAATACTTCATATCTTATGCCACATAGGAATGAACACTTTTATACATTTCCTGGCTTCCAACACCATCTCAGATATTACCTCATCAGTGGTGCTTCTTGGGGACTTCTAATGTCCCTTTCACAATTCTATTTTATCAACAACCTTCTTGCATTCATCCTCCACCTAAGGATGTCCACCATTGGTAGTTTCCCTTTCCCAACAACTCCAATCATTTTCTATAGACAACATCATATTCAAAATTATGTCAATTTTCATGTAAGATTCAAATGCATGTACCATAGTATTTTAATCAGGAAAACATTTTCAAATATGCCCCATCATATCTATATGCACTTTACCACATTTCTCTCAATGTTTTCATGAGTGCAAACACAATTAAAGTTTCAAATTGTCTCTATAGTCATACAGTTGTCACATTCTCATGAAAAAGACAATCACATGCATCAACATATCAGTTTCTCATACCATAGAAACACAATAAATAATAATAAAGGAGTTAAGGGACTCTTCTTCTATCCAACTCCTTATACAAATCCTGGGATTTCTAGCCCAACTGAATTATTTCCAAGGCCCTACTTCCTTTACACACCATAGCTTATTCATTAAAATACATTCAATATTTTATCTTTCATTTACCAGTTGTACTTGTTTTCACCACTATCCTTTTAAAGCATACAACTCTATCTCATGATTCAAAGTTTGAAAGTAGGAAAATGTGTCCTCCTTTTCTTCTTATTTGTTTATGCAATCTATCTCTCCTGGGATACGCCTACTCTTTTCCTTGAGCAGTCTTGGTCAGGTTCTTGACCTTCTTGGGTAAATCAACATATTACACCAACAAGCTTTTATTCACAATAATTTATGAACATGTGCATTCTGCACATTACCATTTAGACATCATAATGGTCAATGTTCATTTCTTAGTCTTTCATTCATGCATTATGTTTTCTAATGTAATCCAGGATTCTTATATAATAGGCATTGCAACCCACTACTTAATTCTCAACGGTCATTAAGATTGTAGCTATGTCCTCCTGACATAGTCTTCACATAGTTCCTCCACATGGAACTTCTTCAACATGCAACCCTCTTGTTACATATCCCTCATAATCTGAAATGAACTCAACCTTGAGTCCACCTCTGGTTCATTATTTCAGATATATACCCCAATTCTTTATATATAACTAATCATGTATTCTTATTATGCAGTCAGTTTACATATCCAATTAGCTATTTTCATGTTATCAACTTCCCTTCAAGTTGTTCTTCCATGCGTTTAATCACAAGCATGCGTATGTTGTGTGTGTCCTCCACTGGCACACTTCACAGTTTCACATGCATATTTATTAAAAATAATTGTAAAATTGATTGTTCAAAATCATTCTCGTGCAATCCTCAAAGGCAAAATCCTATTTTCTTCTATCATGACAACATAACATCCTTGCTTATTTATTCTTTCAACAATTACACTATCTCTAAGGAAATGGAACATATTCTCATCAAGATATTATTCAAAACAAAACAATCATGACTTCTTAAAAATAGAGTCAACCATGCATCCATGGAATCACTCAGATCTGGCAAGTACAAGTCTTGCCTCACATCCTACTTGATCAGGCTGTCATATTATACTTTTAAGCACACATAGATATATCTACATATATGTATGTGCATCACTTGCAACTTTTACCTCATTCATTCATATTGTTTTAACATTATCCAGTTTTTTATGAGACTTTGTAGTCACTTACACAACCAATCTCATCAATGAAATCATAATTATGATACCCTCTTTACAAGATAACAACCAACAAAAGGACAAATTTTCTCTTTTCTCTCTTAGAATTTTATCTTAGCTCTTTCTGACGAATTTCACACTTCCTCAACTTATTAATTTAACAAAATACTCAGACCCTTCATCATAGGGCCAACCATGCATCCTTGGCATCATTCAGTCTAGGAAAGCACACTCCTTGCCCCCTTACCCTCTTACTCAGGCAGTCATATCATGCTCTTTAGTATTCATACACTTATACACCATACATGTGCATCACTTGCACATTCTTTTAATATTTATTTTTATTTAATTGATCTTTAATATCAACCTTCACATCGAGAAGCCCGCAGGTGTGTAGACCAATTGGCAAGTGCTGTGTAAATGGAAGGAAATATGTAAAGGAGGTCTCAAGTTCGATTCTCACCCAGATTTACTTGTGCTCCATGCTTGCGGGCTGTGTGGCGCACCTGGGGTTATAGTGGTAGAGGACGGGTATCAACCCCGTGTCACGCGAGTACGAGAACCGCGAGTTCTTGATTCCCCCAGTAAAAAAAAAAAAAAACTTTACATTGAGAAACCTTATAATGAATTCAATCCATCCACTCAAGCATATAAAAACATAGATAAATATTCATCATGCAAGTCCACTGCTTGCACCTCTTTTCCATGTCATTCACACACATGGAGGTTTCAAACATCCATATCCTTCCTCCCATAGATCTTACAACCATTCTTATGACAAATATCATAGGAATATTCTTAACTATGTTGTCCTCTCTTCATGGCAACAACCAACAAGAACCACTCTTTCTCTTCTGTTACAAAATAAATCCACAATTCAACATTTTAGATGGGTAGTCACTGCATTACCCTGGGTAGTAAGATAACTATTCTAGTCCCTCTTCCCGCCACTAACCACTTCCCGCCACTAACCATTCTTGGTCAACATACCTCTTCCAATGGAATCCTTTACTAAATTCCCTCTTACTACTCTCTTATCATACCAAGCCATATTCATATGACTACCATTCACCTTTGGATGTTAGTCTGACTCATTGGTCATCTAGGAATTCTCTAGCACTTCCTTTATTGGACCTCGTATCAGTCTTTTTGTTATAATTACAACCCTATCCTCATAAGGCACTAGGCATTAACATTACCAACATTTCATTCATGTTGTTAATTTCCCTGTTGTCTTCAAGTCATCCTCATCTAAAAGGTCCATCAGTAGACCATGCCTTATAACCCACCACAGGTTATATTGAGTCTATTTACATGTTACATAGATGCAACCATTATCATATGCATTACAACATGCCCTCATCTTGCATTTCATGTATAATCCAATACTCAATCAATAGGCATGTACATATATTTGTACAAATAAGAGCTCGTAAACTGGTCCATATGCCCATCTCACTTTGCCTCTTTATGAGGATTAGCAATAGTCCCAAAGAACTCCTCTTTATCTTGCTTAAATAGATTATCCCTGATGTAGGTTTCAACCATTATAGGTCAAGTAAATTGACCTTACACACTTTCATCAGTCCTTTGATGAGGAGTTATTCACACATGGATTAGTCTTTTATTAAATAACAATTATGATTACCAGGGCTCTATCAACCCATACGTATAGGCAACTTTACAACCACCAGTCCATTCATTTCCTAGACTCATGCAATTCCTATAATAGGATTTGGTTATTTCTTCCCTTTTTGCACTTAGGTATTATCATTAATGCCTATCAACATATTTCTACTCTTGTAAGAGTAGTCATCAATTGGACAAAGGGACAATATACTTCCTCTGTTGTAATTCAGTAAGAATTTCCAAGGTACGGTTTCAATCTGCTATCTTTCTCCTTAAGGATCTTGTGCAGATAATTAACAACCTTTTAACACATAGAACATTGTTTCCAATCGACTCATCTTGGCCTTATTATACCAGTCCTGTAATTGGTATCTCTGGCCCATCCAAGGCTAATGTTGTTGCCTACTTTGATACCACTTTGTAACACACCCAACTCCCTAATTACCCTTTAAGCAATGGGGTATTGAATTTTAATTTTTCCTCGACCATCTCAAATCCTCTTCCAAATGATACCATCACCTCCTACTCGTTGAGAGATTTCCAATGACTATAAATTTTTCTCAATCCCAGTTCTAGATCAAAAAATATGGCCTCTTAAAGTTTTAAACTTTTCTTCCATAATATTGCCAGGTGGAACCCACATGGCTCCATGTCACCCTATGAAATAGATGTGCTTGTTGGCGTGGCACCTGCTACCTGTTCTTCCAGACTCTCGGCCTATCAGGTCCTGCGACCTTCGCCATTTTTCCAAAGTCTTATACGCCCAAAGGCCCGATACGACATGATTTAGCGCTTAAGGTACGTGGCTTTGTCATAAGGTGCCACTTGTCCGTCGGGCATCGATTAGGTGATTCCATTCGATGTCCCACCAAGTTACCGAACCATTGGCCCACTGGAAGTTCTTGCATGAACCTCATCCCTAGACGCCTGATCTGGCATGAGTTGGCATCCTGAAAACGTGTCCTATCATGTGCTACCAATTGACCTTTACGATATCACGACATGTAACCACCAAATGCAGGATTATCGGCCCATCAGAGTAAGCTCGTGTCCATTCTAAACTCAAGGCTCGATCTAGTGGCCAAACTATCCCTTTGATGCATGGTGTTGCCACGATTTTCCATGCAACATCCCCTCATGGCCTTATTACCACATGAAACATGTCCTCCCGATGTGGAGTGCACATCACCATAGGGCGCTTGGCTTGCCCATTCATGCATTGACATCTGTCCACATGCAATTGGTTGTGTGATGTCCTCTAATGTCACACCGGATCATCGGGCTATCTGACTTCCCAGCACATCCAGGTAACAAAAATCCTCAGTGGTCCGGGGGTCGATTGAATCCCATTGACTCAGATCAATGGTGGAGGTTTATCCTCCTTAGATCTGATGGTCATGATCCAATGATGTTACCCCAAGGGTATCCTTCCTCCGTCGGACCCACATCTGACTCATCAACGAATTCCCTTACTGCCACATGGTATGACACATGGTGGTTGTACTGCTCGACATGTGGCACTCATTTTCCCCACGGATCCCTGTCCAATTTGGCCAAATCCACATAACATGTGGCACCACCATGGGGTGAGACGTGGCCTTCCTTTGTCATGACACGTGCACCACTTGTAACATGCCATGTCACCATTGGACACCGGATGTTGGACCTTACCTATGGTGTTAAATTGGAAATCTCCCAGTTACAGGGATTACGAGGGGATTAGTTAATACTAATCTCGTAATTACGAGATCACTAATTAATTTTAACACGGGTTATGACCCCACAAGATCTACGGTGGAGATTGACCCGTCTTTAGATCCAATGGTTCAAATCTATCATATCTGTTACAAAGCTGTCGGTCGATGGGGTCCACCCTTTTATTTACTGACCTACGAGGTGTTGACAAGTGTCACTCTTCTCAGGTGTGTTGGAAGCTACCCTGGCACATGGTCCAACCCTAGACAGATGTGTGGACTAATCGTCAAGTGACACGTGGTCTCAGATATTGGGTACCGAGACTTCCCCATCATCGTATAACTTCGAGTAACCTCGGTCTGGTGATTACGATGGGATTAATTAATTTAATTTGCATGATTAGGTGAGGCTTAATTAATGTACTTACGGGGTTAACCGCCCAGAGTATATGTGTAAATATCCACGGTCCATATTTCTCAAACTATAGATACAATGATTCTAATTGAATGTGCTTACCCAATGGCCTTATCCCTCTCTCAGCGACATCTCACTCCCTCTGAGACTTAAATGGTGATAAGTGTCACCTTCGTGACTCCGGCTTCAACTCCCTCCCGAGATTATGCCATAAATTGATGGTTATGGTCTGTCAATTAGCTAATCCAACGATTGCGCTTAAGGGCTCGTCTAAGGACTTAGAATTTTATTCGTGGAGAGGGGGAAGGAGTGGAATTAAGGGCTGAAACCTTGTCCACTGGACATCGGGCTACCAACTCGTCATAGTAATTCAAGACAGGGAAAACTCTTGGGGTTCTGGGGGTCCGATTAACCCCCCTTTATCACGATCAACAATGGTATCCCTCCCCTCCTCATATCCAATGGTTGAGACTCGATCACTGCTTTCCAGGCATGGAGTTTCCATCCTGAGCTTTCCTAAAGGAAAAATTCGACAACCAATATCCCTCAGTGCCCAAACATAACGGTTGAGATCTCCTCTTCTAATTCTCGACGAGTATATAACTAGAAAGAGGAACCAGGGGATGGAACCTTGGTCCCTGGGTGTCAGACCTTTCAACAAACATAAAAAAAAGGTTTCCGGAGGATCTGGTGCTCTGGTACCCCAACGACGATTCCTCGCAAGCCTTCTGTGTCAGGGAAAGGGAAGGATACATGGCTTATCCTACCAGTTCTAACCTTTAATTCATTATCCCTCAAATATTATCATTCATCCCTTGACTTATCGATTGGGTTCCCTCTTACAGGAACCCATTATGTCACATGTATCATGGTGCACAAAGAAAAATAATTACATATATATTATATTCCTCTCAGAATGATACAAGGTATTCATACTCCAGGGTGTAAGACTTACTCTATTCTTGCATATCTGTCATCATACAAATACCAGGGTTTCCAAAAATGCAAGAATCAATACCACTTAATCAAATATAGATACTCATAGCATAAACATAGGTATTCAACTAGATAATTCAATTCAATTGTACTGAATATAAAAGTACTTATCTGTATTACAATTTACAACCAACCAACCGACTATGGGTGTTCGCCTTTCCACCCAACCATAGGCTCATATGCATTCACTCTTAACACTTTGGCCATCATCGTGCAAAGCCATGATACTTCCAAAGAACTTCTCTATCTGGTTCTCAATAATTTGTGAAGGACACACTCCTTCACACCACTCTCAGTAGGGATTTCTCCACACCCACCTAGATCATGCCTCCACGAGGTTTTTCAGATACCTTCCCAGTATTAAGCTCACATCCTTCTCATCTCAGGTCGGGTTTCTGGGCTCTCCCACCCAATACTCATAGCTCTCCTGCTCTCTTCTCTCTTGTGATTTCCCCCCCGCACACATCCCTCCATCCTCTTCTTTTTACATTTGTGCATCCCCTGCACGTAACCCCTCGGGAAGGTTCTCGGTCTATCCCCGTCCTTCTGTCAAAAGGAACTCAGGTCAATCTGATCTGCAGAATTGGTATGTTGTTGTACCTATAATTGATAGTTTCAACTGTCCTAATCTGATCTCACATACCTAGATTTATTTGGGCTAGTTGGTTGTCCAACTACCATCCTTCCTCATTAACTGATTTGCCTTGAAATCGGGGCAGAGGAAAATAATTTGAATATAAAATATTATCAACAAGGAGCTTTGGGTCATCTTTATCATGATGAACCCCTCTCTAAGTTTCCTCACTCTTTCCTCTAGCAGTATCATGGCCAATACTCAAGGCTTCATCCCCACAGTTAGTTGTTGGCAATCTTAATTAAAATAATAATACATTTACATTGTTCACATGCCATGACATGGAAATCATTAACTATGTTTAATTACATATGATCAGGGGTTTAGGAAATGGGTTACAATATGGCTTAGGTCTATACCTTTTTTTCTCTAGTGAGAAGAAAAAACCTATAATAATGAACATAATAAAAACTGTAACAAAAAAAAGAAGAGGTGATCTACATACACTATGATCACATCCTAAGAGTAATTTATGGAATTATTCTTGTCCCCATTGATCCATCCTTGTTTCTCTAGTGCATGTTCATGTTTCCATGAGAAGAACTATTTATAATATCTTCTAGGCTTCATCTTAATGTAGTTGCTAAACTCTTAACA
>ML793862.1:84717-99868 GCA_009831015.1 Picea engelmannii | reverse complement strand
GAAAAGGAAAGTTTCCAGAAAGATCTCATCCAAGCCATGTAAGTGAGGTGATGTGGTTAGGGGATGTCCAAACATGTGGGTGTAGTGAGGGCCAAGGATGCATAAGTGTTACCTGTGGGTGCCTTTGTAGAAGGCGAGTTGTATCTGTCATGGATGCGTTTTTTCCAAGCCCATTCTTGCCTTTATTCTTTTTATTCTTGTTTTATCTTTTATTTGCTTTTTTTGTTCAAGAACTAACCAGGGGACACTGCCTTGGTATGGTGACCAGAGTTGAGAGCGTTACCCACAAGTACTTTCACAGAGATGAGAAGGCTGGCTCGTGATGAGATCCCCTTTCCCTTGGCCATGCAACCAAAGGTCACTGCCCTGGCGTGGTAACCAGATGGTGGCAATGCCATACTGTTAGGTATCCATGGACCTAATAGGCTGGCTCGTGATGAGAGCCCCTATCCTCTGACTAGGTCTTGTTTTGTTATTTTTTGGGTCCCTCTTGTTTCTTGTTGAGAGGCCTTTTACTGCTTTCTCGGGGATCCTTGGGCGAAGCATCTCGAGGTTTTATTTCTAGGCTTTTGTCTTTTACTAACTGCTTTTACCTTCTGGGCCTTTAGCCCCTTCTTCCCACAAGATAACATGCAACCCTACAAATAGGTCAACCCAATGCCAGGACAAGGGGAATGAGATAAATGAGCGGGAGATAAGATGAAACAGTGGTGCTATGATGGGAGTAGACGATGGCTTTTCAGAAATTCCCCAGTGGCAAACCAAAACCTATGGGCACAGGCTTGCTAGGGCACTCTGTCAATTCCCCCAAGCATGGTCAAGTGGGCAAATGTAAGATCCAAGCAGTTGTTAGAGATAAAAGGAATCAGATGCATATATTTAAAGGTTTTAATGATCAAAAGTGACACATACCATGATACCTAGACCAATTACCTCATGGAGCAAGAACCTCTTCTGATACAAGACCAAGCCGATGGTGATGGATGCTGCTGCTGCTGACAAGACAAAGCTGATGGAAGAAGAAAAGGATGGGTCCTCCAGGGCCATGCTCAGGTCAATCTTGCTCTCGGTTCTCCATGTCTAGGACTTGTGGGCCTTGAGACATGATCTCCTAGTTATCCCTAAAAAACGGGGATAACAGCAACATACGCCAATGCCACTGTAAATACCTTCTTCTTGTTGTTGTAGTGTTTTTAAGTGTATTTCTGGTTTAGTGCTTTTGTCAAACACTTGGACAACATCCTCTTTTCCACTGTAAAAGCTCTCGTCATTGTTGTTATGATTTTATATTTGCTGCTATGTTTTCTTGATGTGTTTGTCAATGGATAAACATGGTTTTGATGCCAATGAAATATGTAAAAAGTATACAAATTATAACAGCAAGTTCGTAATGGAAAACTAACTCAACCAACTACAAAATGAGCACAAATCAGATCTGATTTTTATTTAGTTTTCTGACCTGTTACATTTGCTGGCAAGACTAGAGGTTCAGATCGACCTCTCCACAAAAAATGAGATACCCCCACAAGGTGAAAGAGATCTCCATGAATCTACTAACAGAAATATACATCCCAGCCAAGGAAATGGTTGCTATAGAAAAAGGTACGGCCTCCCCAGCAAAGATATAGCTGCTATAGCAAGAAGTATGGCCTCCCCCAGCAAGATATGGCTGCTATAGCAGAAGTACGGCCTCCCCCAGCAAATATATGGCTGCTACAACAAGACATATGGCCTCCCAGCAAAGATATGGCCCAAGAATTTTGCTGCTGCTATAGAAGACTTGGTTCCACAAGGAAATCAGCTCCACCAAGAAAAATACAACCCTGTCACAAAAAGTACGGCCTCCACAGTGGTAAATACTGCCTCTTCCAAGCAATACGACCTCTACCAAGACAAATATGGCCTCCTCAAGATGGGTATGGTCTCCATAAGTGAATACTATCTCAACAACTCTAGAAATTGGCCTCCACAAAGCCCCACGAACCCTGCAAGTCTGAGTATTGTCTTCGGCAATAAAATCTCATCAAGAACCTAAGTGATCCTTCCTCTAGAATGGCTAGGGTGGAATCTTTCACCACCGAAACCTGATCAACTAGGGTGGAATCTTTCACCACCGAAACCAATCCATATAGAGGTTTCACTCCAAACCCCAAAGGCTCCAAGAGCTCTCCAAATCAATATCAGAAATAATCATCGACATAATGAGAGAATGAGATCTCACTGTACTTTTATACCTCTTTTCCGTTTTTCCCCTCAAGTGAATTTTTAATTTATCTTTAGTATTTCTTTCAAAATCACTTTATTAATTTATTAAGCCTTTTTACTCCCAAAAAATGATTTATTTGACTTTAAAGCATTTATGGGCACTGAAAGTCACTTTTTCATCTTCTCAACATTTAGAGCTCTTCATCATGGTTCCAACGAGCTATTACACCAAGGTACCCCTCTTAGATAATTTATTAAAATGACAACCTTAGTGCAATCCATTAAATAATGCTAATTTATACTCCCAAATTACGGGAACGGTCGAAATGCATAGGAATTGAAATTTGACTGTGCAGGTCTGATCCCGATGATGAAAGATGATAAGCAGACCTATGAAAGCATCATATAACTCCTCTAAACCCCTTGAGCTTGTTGGTAACATCAAATCACCTCTCTGATCAAGCTAACACAAGCCCATAAAGTCATCTCCAATTGTAGAATAAGGGAACCCAAAAATGGGGACATTACACCTAGCAATAAGTTTTGATCAAGCTACAAAAGCACTGTGAGCAGAGTTGTGGGCCAATCAAGCTGTAGACAAGTATGGTATCATAGACACAAGTTGTGGGAGAATGAAAGCTTATGACCCTAAGGTTACAAGACGAATAAAATATTGCAACTACCAAAGCTATGGAGAAGTTGTGGAGTTGCAAGAGATGCAACCCAAGGTTGTAGAATGGTATGAAGAGCACAACTATTAAATATTGTAAACATTGCAAAATTTGGTTGTAGGTCTCATTGAATCTTTCAACACCAAGGTTGTTGGGCATTGAGGATCCCCAATTGTTGAAGTTGCATGTTTTTTGTGGAAACTAAAAGGCGTGCAAACCTAATGTTGTGAGTAGTCCATGGAATACAACCCCAACGTTGTGGGCTAGCTGTGGAACACAAGAGATCCCAATCCCAAGATGTGAAGTGAAGATGCAGAGATTACTTGCTGAACAATTGGATGGTGAATAAATTGTTGTTTCTCCTTATAGATTCTAAGCCCATTGAGATTCTAGTCCAGTATAACGTCCTTCCAAATCCTAAGCCACTTGAGATTCCAATGTGACAGGAGAACCATCATGTGTGTGTTTGTTGTGTCTCTATCTATCTATCTATATGTCTAGAAAATGAAGAAAATGGGGAGCTAGCTAACTTGGATTTCACCCGAGAGGCAGATGTAACCATGTAAAGTTGTGGTACCTTGTGTTACCACACAATCTAGCACCTTAGTGCAAAGCCTTCACAAGGTTGCAAGACTAGTGGAACATTGGAAGATGTCACCACTGTCACCTAGGAAACAACTTCCCTCGTTTTAGTGAAGGAGTAAATCCAACGAAAGGAAGGATTCCCGAGGAGCCTCTAGGAATCCCTAGTCAAGAAACAACCAAGTCTAAGGCTTCCCGTGTAGCTACTCAATCTACCACCAATAGAATAAAATAATTAAGATAAGGACAGGGTGGTAAGTTTGTGTAATTTCCATATTTTAATGGATGAGGATTTGGGGCAATTTAGAAGGCTTATCAAGTCAATTTCAGGCTCAAGAGGATCCCCAAACACTGCAAAAGAAGAAAAATCTATCGGCTGTTGTAAAACTTGAAAGAAATATGGTGAATTACAGAAGTAGTACAAGTTATAACAGCAGCAATAAATTTATCCCTTGAACAAGTAAAAAGCCAATAAAAAGTTGGGGCTAAGTAATGGACTAAAATAGGGTTTTATCAACCAACAAAATCTGAAATTATAAATGCATATAACATCCCTAAAACCCTATACGTCCAGCCCTAAAGGATGAAGTAACAAATCTGTAATACAATTTATGGTTTAAAGATGATTACTAAGTCAATAATATGCATGAATATCAAAATGTCCAAGTATTTTATGGCTGGAAATGAATATATTGTTGTTATAAAACCCTAATCCAACCCTAAAACAATAAAAGGAAATTGAAATTTAGAATTTTGCGATTGACTATTGGGAGAATGACTAGTGCCTACTATATTTTTGGGCATATGGGGTCAATTAAAGACTCCTTTGAAGAGATGTAAGTGGATCTTGGGTGATATCTAGGGTTTTTCACTAGTAACCTTCCAAAAGTATTGACAAGAAGGGTTTGTTCAAGAAAGATCCAAGAGAATGCACAACCATCACTAGAGAAGCATCATTACACTTACATGCATTCATAAACAAAAACACAAGATAAAATGAGACCACTCACTCAAGAAATATTTCATCCATCAAACCCTAGCAATGAACATCCTTGAAGTAGTAAAAACATCTATAAGACATCCTCTCCAAAAATTCTCTCTAACTAGCCATCCATAACGATTTGTACAAGAGAGAAAGAAGTAGTAGACAAGTAGTGATAAATCTCCACAAGTAGAAATGCTTTACCAGTGAAAAGTGCTTCTCTTATTTATATGAGAGATCAATCACCCGTCTCATCTATTAAAATCCCTAAAAACATAAAATAATGCCTTTATCTCTCACAAACCCTAGAGATAAGGCCAATAGACATAAAATATATGTGATACAAGAGTGGATAGGCCACTAATACCCCCAATGATGCCTCTAAGATGACGTAACAATGCTCTAATGCCAAATTGTCCATCATAAATGTGTGCTCAACCTCACATGTGTGGCATGTGTGGCCTCACAAAGTGGATGAATCACTCCAAAACAATGTTTAGGGGGCTTAGAAAGTGAGACGTTCCCTCCAAGTGGTGCAACGTTTCATCTCCAAGTGACATATCATCCCCAAGAGGTGTGATGTCTCATCAAGAAGTGCCATATCATCATCAAAAGATGCAACGTCCCCTTAGAAGGTGCAATGTCCAATCAAGACGTGTCAAGTCATCATCAAAAGTGCAACGTGCCATCATCAAAGGGTCAAATCACTGTTAATATTTTGGTATGCTCGTTTAAACATAGACAACGTCACATCATTGTCACCCAACCATAGGAATTCACATATTCCACCCCCGAGCACAATAACCTTTTCTTAGATAGAATGATTTCGACAAGTCCACACTAGAACCAAAAGATAAACCCTAACCAGAAACACCACTATTGTAGCATCAACACAATACCAAGAGAACGTACCTCTACTAATCGAAGCGTACCTTTACTAAGAGAAGCGCACAAGAGAGATACCAGAAAGACCGAGAATACTTCATGACAACTACTGCACTACTCTCTCCAGACTTGCGCCTCCTTTTGCTGTAGCTCCTTAGACTTGCGCACTAGCTGAGTGAGTGAGTGAGAGTGTCCAAATGAGCTAAGGCGCCTCCTTATTTATACTAGCCTGTTCAAATGACTTTTCCAGGTGGGTCCGATTTCTCTTTCTGGGGTTTTCTATTTCTTTATTATTATTCTCCTTGGTCCGACTTCTATTCTAGGATAATTCCACATCTGTTTAATGGTTCTCTTGCTTCCAGAATATTCTACTCTAAGTACAAGGGTTATACTAGAGGTTAATACCTCCCGCAGCTACCAAAACATCAATAATCACACCCCATAGGTGCTAGGGTGTCTCAACCAAAGATCCATGTCATCAAAAGGCTCAATGTCCTCTAAAAGATGTGGAACGACCTCTCTCAAGTGGTGGTACTGTTAGAATATGATGGATGTGCTCGTTTAACCATAGACAATATCACTATTGTCACCCAACCATAGGCCGAAGCCACCCTCTGAGCACCTTAACCTTGACAGAGAATCATTCTGGAAGCAAACCCTAGGCTAGATAGCCAAACAAAGGGTAGCGCACCTTTCTTCAAGGATAGCGCACCAAACAAGAGTTGATCAGATAGTCCAAACCATAACTAAGAGATAGTCCAAGCCAAAACGAAATCTGCTAGCTGCAGCAGCTGCAATGACAACTCTCCTCCAAATTTGCGCACAAACTGGCCAACTGCAGTGCGCACAAGTGCTTCTTTTTGCAGTTCTGAGAATGCCTGGCAGAATGAAGACTGGCCTCCTGTATTTATACTAAATCTGGCATACTGCCTGGGCTGACTTCTCATTCTAGGTACTAATTCTTTAGTATATATTATTTCCTTTAGCTGACTTCTTCTCTTGGAGACTAATAACCTAATACAAGTCATTCCCTTGAGCCGACTTGTCTTCTAGGGTTATTAACCAATCAATTAGGGTTTCTTCTTGCTTCCTGGAATATTCTATTCTCGTCAGGTTTACACGTGGAGGTAAATACCTCCCGCAGCTACCATAATATCAACACTCCCTCCTAGCTAGGTAGGTATTTGAAGGTAATGGTCTTGAGCACAAACATACCATTTACCCGGTAGCATCAACATAGTCATATAGACTATCTCATGACTAAATCATGAGCACCATCATCACTATCAGTGTCATCAGCTGCATCATCCCTTGAAACCATACTCCATCTGAGTAATTAGACATGATGCTGGATAACTCACTCACACCACAGAGTGACACAAGAGCCATTCTTCTAATCTGGACATATCTCCTAGAAGAATAAATGTTCTGAACCATTTTTCGTCTGGGAAATCTTTGTCCTTTGATCATCCATCTGGCTGATAATCATTTCCAACACTACTGATAGTCTTCAAGACAACCAGAACAATGTCATTCAATATAATACAACTGTGTCTATCCATAGTAGTACACAACTACAATCCAGTGGTACACTACCACACCAAGTAGCACACGGATACTTGATCAGTGACATATAGTCACAATCAGTGGAACACATCCACCACAGTAGTATACATCTACTGTCCGGAGACATGCAGTCTCCATAACAATCATTTGATATCAATCTGCATAGAAAACATTGTTATGATATAAACTGAATCATCTGGGCCATTCTTCTACTCACTTCTGTGAGATCTTGGAAGAGCATCTGCCCTTAGAAGGTAAAACATCAATGATGAGCTATCTGGACTATTCTTCTCAAGCAAGGAAGAATAACTGTCTCGATTTCTGAGCTTGGACCATTCCCCACCCTGGGCCATTCCTCTGGCACTAAACAAAGTGCAACCTGGAGAGAATGAGTCTTCCCTAAGGAATGCCTGTCCCTGATTGTTGAACCTGGACCATTCACCTATCTGGGCCATTCCTTCGGCACTAAACAAAGTGCAACCTGGAGAGAATGAATCTGCCCTAGGGAATGACTGTCCGGACCATTTCCAAAGGAAATGACTGTCCTGCACCAACCTCCAAAATGGACCATTCTTCGAAATTGCTCACAACTGTGAGCTTCGAAAGAATGACTGTCTGGCGAGGAAGATCATTCTTCTTGAGTAACCCTCAAGAAGAGAGACTGTCCTAGACCATTCCCCATGTTAACCACAATGGGAAATCGCTGTCTATGGTACATCAACAATCCATCGAACCATTTTCGTTACGAAAATGACCGTTCGATCTGGACCATTTTCCGAAATGGAAAAATGCCTGTCCGTAAAAAATCTCAAACCACTTTCCGAACTAGAAAGGAACTGCTCATCCTGGACCATTTTTTGAACTGAAAAATTACTTTCCATAAATCAATAACACATCAGTGCTCCCTCCCAACCTGGGATTCATCTCTTCCTTTTTCAATAAGGAAGTCGTCTCTACGAGCTCCAGCTTGAGTACGAAAACTCTTTCATCTTGGACAGAGGCTTTACCAAAATGTCTGCTTATCTGCTCATCTGTGGAGATATATATTGGAGAACCACTTTCTCTTTTCTGGACTTCATCACGGAGAATGTAATGCTTGATCTCAATGTACTTCGGTCTTTCTGGAACACTGGTTTTCTCTGAAGGCTTCATATAGCTCTGATCATTACAGTATATCATAGTTGAATTCAACTCTTTTGTTTCCTGCTAGCTCATAACATCGTGGCAAGGCTCAAACTGGAACATATCCATGTGGCACTTCTTCTGTCATCATGAGATCTTTGTCGTGGATTGGCAATCCATCATTCTGGAATTCTGAGTAACCATTCTGATATAATATAGAAATTTTTCACCACGCTTCTGTTGTGCATTGGAGGTTCTCTACCAAAGTTGTCTTCTTTTGTCGGCATACAAGGGTCTCTTTCTGGTATACCACAAATCCTTGAGGTTGCTCTTTGTTCAATTATTCTGGAGAATAGTCTTTGCATTCATCTGATGTAAAACTCCATCCCATGGATATTGCGAATGATATAATGGCTCATGTAGAGGTATGTCTGGTTTACTTGGAACAAACAATCATCATAGTCTTCTCCCTCCATCTGGGAGAAATTCTAGTTCTGGATCTCGCAATGCTTTCATTCATAAGTCTTCCATACACTGTTTTTCATCACAACTTTCAGTTCCTCTGCTTGATTGCTTTTAGTGAGTTCATATCAGGCTGGTAGTCTTGTGATTCTCGATACAATGACTGGTTGTTCTGGCTTTTTTTTCTTTCTTGGAATCTTCATGTTCTTCCTCATGTTTCTCTTTAGCTCTTGGGTCCATGGAGTTTCTTATAGATTCCATTCCCTAAAGATTCCACTTCTTTCTTTCATCATAGGATCACGGATGTGGATGGGCAACCAGGGATACTTTAAGGCTTCTTTTCGAAGAAGGCTTCTTCTGAAGTCAAACAGAACACGTACTGCTTTTCATGGTTGCTACTGTTGCCGTCCTTATACACACTTGCAAACGTGAGCTAAGTCTTGCTCACTTAGTGTGTCTTCGGAGGCACAATGCCTAGGTTCAAAGTCCACACTGTCACTTTGACTTGAACCTCTTCCGTCTAGGCTAACTCCTAGGGAAGCCAAGGGGGGTAGACCCTAGTTACTAGATGAGATTAATAGTTTAATGTTCTAGGAGTTGGTTTTAATTGGTTAAAAGGTTAAGGGGAATCTAGCCTATGATGTCAATCAACAAGTGCAAGATGCAATTGTCTAAGTATGAAAGTGGGAAACTAAGACTAGTGCCTAAGATTGGGCAAGGGGTCAACTAAGTTAAGGGGATGTTCGTTACAAGATAATTCCAAGTTACAAATATTACAAAAGATAGATACAACTAGATACAAAAGAATATAAAGATATACAAGCTAAGCTAGATTAGATACAAGATATACAAAATACTAACAAGTGCTTGAAATGTGCAGGAAAGAAGATATTCAGAGATGAGAGATAATCAACACATCAAGCCAAGCATGCTCGCAACAGATAAAATTTCATTGGACTGCTTTTCAATGTCCAAGAGATGCAAGGCACTCAACACCCAATCAAGAGAATGCCTCTAGGTGGATGCACACTTCTTGAAGGATCACACCACAGATACAGGGATACAAGATAGATGAAAAGATGTAACCACTTAGGCGATTATTCTACAACACATAAAAGATAACTTGCATGTAAATTGAAAGACAATGGGATCAATGAGTTTGCAAGTGTGTAATTGTATTGCAGATGCCGTAGATTGAAGATTAAGTTAAGTGACTAAATGTGAGATCAATTTTAGCCCTATCTAGGTGTCAGTCGAAAAACTCTCCTCCCCCAATTACCAAGTGACTGCTGGATGCTCAAGAAGTGAGGCAATGAGGCCTACCCTAGCTTCACAGGTCAGCCCTAAGATCAGAGTACTCCCGGAAAGGACACCGCGCGCCGTGAGACCGTCCCCGGCCTAGCACTTTCCCTTGCTTTCCTCCGACCCTGTTTTAAATGGCGAAGATGGTGAGTTATGGTGTCCTATTAAGTCTAATTAGTTTATTTTAGACCTATGAGCTAAATATTGCAATGTACGTTTGAGTGCTTGTAGGTTACTCAAATAAAGTTGCCAAAGTACTGAAAATTGAAAGATAAGAAGGATGATGCCTTTAAACAATGAAGTTACAGATTTAGTTCTTAAGTTGTTTGAATTATTGCATGTAGATGTAAGAACTAAAATGCTTGTGACACTGAGCACTGAAAATGATGTGAAGGCTGAAGCCTTTGAACCAATAGATTGCAAGTTAAATTTTAATTTCTGGAAAAGGTCTTGGGGACCCAAACCGGAATTAATGATTGAGTTCTTAGCTTATTAGATTGCACATGTAAGATATAAGAACTGAAACTAACTTGCGAAATTGAAAGAATGATTAATTGAGCCCTTTAAAATTATCGGTTTTCGCATGCATGTGTAAGAATTAAATACTGAAAGGTAAATGACTTGCTTGCAAAATAAAAGAAGTTGAAAGCAAAAGATCCACAATGCCTCCACGGGCTCTAAGCTAGCATATGATATGAGATCTACTCTAGATTATTTTAAGCTAAGCATGCATGTAGAAATCACTACTAATCTAGCTAAACTAAGCAAGGAAAGACAGAAAAGAAAATTTATCTAAACTTGCAAAGTAAAGACTGAAGGAAAGGAATGCAAGCCACTTGGGTACAACTCCTTTGGGCTTGCGTTTACAGTATTTTAGAGAGAAGAGAAAGAAGAGAAAATGTTACCACGATGAGAGGAGTTGTTTAAGGGTGTGTTGTGCATAGAATTGGGCAGCATGCCCTCTTATCCTGGTAAAAACCTGCGAAAATCAACAAGCTATTGCTTGCTGATTTGAGCTGCAACACACTCAACAAAGTTATGAAATTTTTGTTTTTAGGCAGAAATTTCGTGCATACAAAAACCAGAAAATTGTAATGATTAAGTGACCAATCTAAGCATGTTATATACTAAAAACTGAATCTGAAAGAATGAGGAAGAGGGATAGAGAATGCTAGTGAAGTGTAAGTGAAGATGAGGGTAGATTTGTCCTTGAAGCTATCCCAACAACTTCATAGAGGTGATCTACAAAACTTAAACCAAAAGTGAGAGGGAACAACAGATAATATCCTGCATGCATAGACAATACAACATAGTTTCTATTATATAAGCATGCACAAAATATATAGATGGGCAACTACACTATTGTCTCATCTAGCCTAGTAAACTAATTTACTTGAGCAACTATTGACCAAAACACATAAAAATTCAGAATGATATCACCTCACAATAAGTGGCACATCCAGACTAATATTGAATGCCACAGTTTCCTCCAAAGCAGTTTTTGTTTTATTAAATGGGAAGAGGTTGTAGAATCAATGCTGCTACAAGCTCTTCAAAAGCCAAGACCAGTGAAGCAATGTGAAAGAAATGAGAGAGAGAGGGAGAGGGATGGGGAGAATCCGGTAGCATAACAATACCGTGAAGAATGATGATAAATGAGGGAGTGTGAGGTCTCTTAAATAGCAAAACAAGCCAAGGAGACCCCTCTTGGATCTTCAACAAGTGTCAAACATCCAAGGGACAAGACAACTCAATGGTAAAAACGAGCCAATGAAAGAGTAAGCTTTTAGGGTGAGGGGGAAATGGAAAGAAGAGTTGGATGGGTGAAGAAAGCAAGGCAAGTGAGGCATATTGGCCAAGAGAGGAGTCCCACGCTTTCATCCAAGGCAAATTCCATCCTTTTTTACTTGATGTTTCCACCTTCCAAGAGGAAAGGCACATCTCTTCAAAGAAAGCATGAGGTTTGGAGGAAATAGCAAGTGAGGGTGGGGGGAATGTGTATGACACACTCCCATGGTGAGGTGTAAGCAAAGTGAAAGCGTATTGGATGAAGGAGAGGCCCACGCATCATCCAAAGGTAAGTTTCCCACTTCACGTGTGACCTTTCCCTCTTTACGTGAGAGAAAGCGTGAGGATGGTGAAGGCGTGGAGGGACGTGTGGGTGGAGTGTGTCATACACACTCTTAAGTGACATGTGAATGGGTAAGGAGGGATGTACATGGAGGAGAAGGGACCCATGCTTTAATTAAGAGGTGAATCAAAGTAATACGTGGGAGTTGAGTCGCACTTACTTAGGGGAACGTAAGCTTTCAAAGGGGAAAGCGTGAGGCTGTGGGAGGGTGTGGTGGCCACACTCCCAAGTGTGATGGGAGTGGTAGAGAAGGGCGCACCTCATAAGGACGGGCCCACAATCCATTATCAAAAGAGTTATTGAGTATTCACGTGGGAAAGGGGTGACGTACTCTTCATATGGGTTTTAATTAAAAGGTAAGTTTAAATTAAAATGGGTTTAAGGGGTAGGTAAAGGGTTAGGTGGGGTAGGTTGGGTGTCTCTCTTAACATTAATTCACCTTTACTTCACCTTATTTGGTCCATTATTACAAAATTTACATTTTCCCATGTTCTGGGTTTGGCAATTAAAATCGTCGTTTTCCGAAAAAACTCCTAATTGGACAAAAAACCTAGCAAAAATTGTCCGACTGAGTTGAAACTTGGTCCACGGGTTCATGGGGTCTCATTATCTTTCTTTTGAGTACAAATACCCCTATCAAACATCCCGACACCTAAGTTTTACATTAAATACCCAGAATTAATTAATTAATTAATTCCGAACCTTAAAAAAAACCTAGCTAGACTTGACGGAATTCCGCGAAATTCCGCGTGCTGTCTTACATGGTCATTTACAACATTCCTAAACACTAGCTACCTAGGAATGACTTCATTAGAACGCCTTTCACCACTTTGCAGGATTTATTGGGTGGGAGTGAAAAACTCAAGGGAGATTAATCCGACTGGTTAGGCCACATTAACCTCCTGAGGATAAAAAACACTCAGTGAAAGGAACTCTCCTAATGAATAAACCATAAGGCAACTGACCTAACCATGATCCATGTAGACCTATTACATTATAAACCCGCGCAGGGGTGCGGAAATCCCGCTTACAAAACTGTGCGCTGGAGCAAAAATTGCCCTGTAGAACCAAAAAGTCTTCGACATGTTTGCATCTGTTGATGCATACTTCATGGTACATGGAGTTGACCCCCTAGTTGAAGAGGTGGTCAACATCTGGCTCCACATGGGGACGTGTGTTCAATCTTCTCGCATGGGATAGAGAGCATACGCGAATCCAACATCTACAAAAAGGTGCTCACCAATATCCAACATAAGCATACATATATAAATGGATAAATAAATGCTATAAACATCTACATAATGAAATAACTATAGTACAACATCATAACTATAAAATGAAACTATGATACAAAAATACATCTAAGTCCATAATCACATAATAAATGAAAGAATACAAAATTGAGATACAAGAGGAGGGTTAGAGATACGTTACAACCGTCCATGCACTGGATGGAATGAAGCCATAAGTGTCTGAAATACCCTTGTCCAGGATGAGTCACAGAAGATCCCTTCCCAATTTTTATTAACTTGGAATTTTTCGCTAGAAAGACCCAGCCAAGAATCATGCTCCTTCTTCCCTTCAACCAAACACTGGAATGTGACAAGCCATGTAAACTTTTAATACTTTGATGCTCATGACTGCCAAGGTGGGAGGCCAACCAATGTTACAAGAACCGAACCGGAACCGGTAAAACCGACCGGTCCAACCGGTTCCGAGCCCAGACCGGTTCGAACCGCCCACTGAAACCGCTTTTGACTGGTTCCGTACGGAACCGGGTTTTTTTGCCAAAGACGCCCGCGGTCGGAAAAGTGAGGGGAAATTCGATTTTTTAAAAAGTTAGGGTTAGGGGAATGCATGAGAAGCTTCTAGAATTGTCTAGAGCCCCTAATGAAGCTATAAAGCCAACCTCACCCCCTCTCTTTCTCTCACACTACTCATTTGGCTTCTCTTGAGTTTTTGAGCTAAGGGTTTTTCTTGAGTTTAGAGAGCTGATTGCAGGGCTGAGTTGAAGAGGTTGCTAGGCTGATTTGGAGAGGTGATTGTTGGGCTCATTTGGAGAGTTATTTTGCCTCTTTCTTGAAGCTGATTTGGAGAGTTATTTTGCCAAATTTGGGAGCATATTTGGAGCTGTTTTGGAGCATATTTCTTGGACAGATTTGGAAATTATTTCTTGGGCAGATTTGGAGCTTGTTTTCAAGGTATGTAAACTATGCACTTACCCCCCTTAAAATTGTTTTTTTTTTCTCCAAAAAAAGTATTGTTGTTTTCTCCTAGGCTGTAGCAATTAAAAACACATAGGGTTTTTGTTTGTAGATTTTTATTTATTTCCATGGCTCCTAAAGAAAAGAAGGATCCAACATGGCTTCATTGCCAATTGATTGATGGGGTAATGGTTTGTAATTATTGCCAAAAGGAGGTTGGTGGGGGAGGTATTCATAGGATCAAACAACATCTAGCCAATGCAAGGGGGGATATAAAACCATGCTTGAAAGTTTCCGATGAACTAAAAGATGAGATGATGGGCCTTCTTGAAGGCTTTCAAGTAGATAAAGCCAAGAATAAGAAGGTTCGAAAAGGGGTGGGGAGAAGTAGTGGTGGAACTAGATTTGATAGTGATCCTCAAGATAGAATGCCTAGTTTTGAGGAATCCTCTGCTTTCCCAATCCTTGGGCGTGATCCTTATACCAATCCTAGGGAAGAAGTAGAACATGTTGGTGGAAGTGGTGCTGGTGCATCAGGATCCAAAAGGCCTCGTGGTAACCTTGACTCATTTTTTTTACCCCGCACTACCCCTGGTTCTCAACCCACTATTGATGCCAAATGGAACAAGATAGAAAGGGAGGCTACTTGGGAATGCATTGCTAGGTGGTGGTATGATGCAGACATACCTTTCAATGCTGCAAGGTCTATTTATTATCAACCTATGTTGGATGTTGTAGCTTCATGTGGATCGAGCTTCAAGGGACCTGGTTATGAGAATATTAGGGGGAATCTGTTAAAAAATGAAGTTGAAAGAGTAAAGGAATACCTCACAGAGTTCAAGGAGTCATGGTCTAAAACATGGTGCACAATCATGTCTGATGGATGGACTGATCAATGATCCCGCACCATTCTGAACTTCCTTATTGCTTGCCCTAAAGGAACTATGTTCCTTAAATCAGTGGATGCATCTGATCAAGTGAAAGATGCAAATTTACTATTTCGTCTTTTGGATGAAGTAGTTGAGGAGGTGGGGGTGCA
>ML793862.1:24159-51616 GCA_009831015.1 Picea engelmannii | reverse complement strand
GGCCTGATCTTCTTGAGTAGAAGGTTGAACCTATCATTGAAATCCCTAATGCCCTCGCTAGAGGCTTTGCAAATATCAGTGTATTGAGAGTAAAGGGAATCCATGCTTTCTTTTTCACACCAATCTTTCTTGAAGGCTTGTTCGAGATCTTCAGGGGTTTTGATGCTTCCTTTCGGGAGTTTGTTAATCCATCTTCTGGCACTTCCGGTGAGTGAGCTCACAAAGAGCCTTAAAAAGACATCGGGGTGTTCTCGTCCAGATTGGTGAAACTGGAATGCATCACAGAAGTCGGTCCAATGAGAGTTGCCATAGGATCCATCTTCTCCTGAAAACTTAGGTATCCAGGACTCGACCTTCTTGGGTAGATCATGTAACCCCCCTTGGGTGTTAGGTAAGCTTAAAGGACCAAAGAGTTCTTTATGAGACCATTTGGGAGAACTTACAGGGGTGACAGGATTTGTGGAGGTCATAGTAGTAGATGAAAGTATATATTGACGCCCACTACGAGTCGTCATTAGCAATTTGTGGAGTCGCCAGATGGTTTGCTTGAAATCATCAAAGAAAAGGGAAATCACCCTAGTGGAGTAGCCAAGTAAGCTTGTAAGAAAATAGTCTCTGAGGCAAGGCTTACCGAAAAGATTTGTCGTTTGAGGAGAATTGACTCAGTGTTCCCCAGCAACGGCGCCAAAATGTTATCGCACAGTTTGTAGCTAGGTCAAATGGCTAGAGAATAGAGGCCAAACTGGCGTAACAGGAACCTACCCCACCCAATGTCACCACAATGGGGAGGTTCTTTCTATTAAGGGAGGTTAGCCCAGGGGAGACGTCCCTGGTAACCTGGGGTTTTGAAGAGGCCAAAGTATAAAGGTCAAAGCAAAGGTTCCTCCTCACAGGTTACCACCAAGGTCAGATAGTCCGACTAAACAACCAATAAAGAAGTGTATGCCCAAAGAGAACACCTGCCCGGAACAAGACAATAGCAAAATAATATATGTAGGCTATAATTCAGTGGGTTAGTACTTCATGTGACTATCAGATATCAATATGTAAGCAATTAAAACAATAAATATCAATGAGGTCAACGTTTATCAATATAGCAATGGTAAAAGTATCAATTCATCAATAACTATTGAGATGATGTAGCCAACAATGTATTTAATCAATCTTTTACTCAATAAATGCTTTCAACCATCATCTAATTGCTTATCATTAAAAGGTGCTGCATCAAGATGGAATAACCAAGTATGACGTTAGCCTAGTTAGGGTTTCAAATTTAAAAGTTTTAAGAGGTTGTTTGAGAACTATCACTTCAACGTTGTGGATCTAAGATCAGTGCTTAGGGGTAGATGGAGTCAATTAAGGAGAGGACGCAAAGTTGAAGGAATAAAGGCTAAGGACAAGAGGGAAGGGTTCTAAAGTGCTGCAATGGCAGGGCCCTAGAATCAAAACCCTAGGGGAAAGAGGCTCACTCCAGTGTTGCTTAAGCAAGGCCTCATGTTCTTTCCTCCTTCCTTAGGTCAAACTTGGCAAAACGGCTAGCTTAAAAGATAAGTTAAAACAAGAGAGTGAGGTGAGGGAGAGTGTTGCAATGGCAAGGCTCTATCACCAAACCCTAGAAGATGGACGGCCCTAGGTGTAGATAACCTAGGCCTGGGACGTCCCCTCCCTTTTAACCTTTAAAAATCACAGCTAGCACAAGGGGAAGAAGTGAAAAGAGTGTAGCAAAGGCTAGGCTCTTCCTTCTTTATTCAATGGCTGAATATTTCTCTTTTAGGGGACCTGAAACAAGGACCTACTTGTGTGCTTGTCACCTAGGGTTTTAAATCAACAAATTTATAATAAATGCAAGAATACAAACCTACAACCATTCAATTAAGAAGTTTTGCAGAAAATACACTTACATATCATGAAGAAATAGCATAGCAAACCCTAGTTGTAAACCTTCCTTCAAGAGAAATGCCAAAATATGCCAAGAAAATCCTTCCTCCAACAAGTGCGCCTCATATAAAAGACCAAATACCCAACAAGGGCGCAAAAAATCAGACCTCACAAGAGAGTGAGTTGTGTGTTATTTCAAAATGAGGATAAAACTCCTCAATATACACTGTATCGATGACCTTTAATTAATTTTAGGTCATAAAAATTAGCCGACAAGGCTTTAAACCAAAATCATATTGTTTTTACAATAAAATGTCAAATTAAAACCCTAACTGAGCTGTAATAAAGGTAAAATCCCCTTCAAGGGAGGCGCTAGCCCCTTTTAGGGCAGATGAGGCATCCAGGAGCAAAACGTTGACACCCCAGGGGCCTCTTCAACATGCCACACATGCCACTGCTGTCCAGTCTGCCTCCAAGAATGACCATGAAGCTGGATGACGTCATGGTAAGGATGGGGGCGCTCTGAGCCTTCCAAGGCCAACGTTCCACTGAAAAGGGGTCATTCCCACTAGGCTGGGCTCTGCCAAAGTGCCTCTGGTGAAATGTCCTCTTCTTCTCCGGTGCAAAACCTCGGTCAAACACTGTCCTGTTTTTGCTCCTTTGACAGGGTCTCAACAACCATCTGATGGGCTCTTCAGCCCCATGGAGGTCCGAACTAATCATCTCCCCATGTGTACCGGTCCAAATGGTACCTGTCCGTCGGGCATGGTCCTGCACATCAAAAACTACGCCCTCCATGGGCTCATTAGTCACAGGGATCATAGCTTTGTCAATCACATTTCATCATTAATATTATCAAACATATGCATAAAAACCATGATATATCATCCAATAGCTCAAAGATATTACAAAAACCTACAATACAAGGTTGAAGAAAAGGACAAGACACCCTATTGGGCTAGTATCCATAAGGAAAGTAAAGTTTCCAAGGGGTTTCATCCAAGCCATGTAAAATGAGGTGAGGTGGCTAAGGGATGTCCAGACATACGGGTAGAGTGAGTGCCAGGGATGCATGATATTACCTGTGGGTGCCTTTGTAGAAGGCGAGCTGTACCCATCATGGATGCAATTTTTTCTAAGCCCTTTTTTGCCTTTATTCTTTTCTTTTCTTTATTCGTTTTTTTTTTTATTGAAGGACTAACCAGAGGACACTGCCTTGGCATGGTGACCAGAGTTGACAGTGTTACCCACAAGTACTTTCACAGAGATGACAAGGCTGGCTCGTGATGAGACCCCCTTTCCCTTGGCCATGCAACTAAATGTCACTGCCCTGGCGTGGTAACCAGATGGTGGCAATGTCATACTGTTAGGTACCCATGAGCATAATAGTTTGGCTCGTGATGAGACCCCCTATCCTCTTGACTAGGTCCTGTTTGTTATTTTTCGGGTCCCTCTTGTTTCTTGCTGAGAGGCCTTTTATTGCCTTCTCGGGGATCCCTGGGCGAAGCATCTCGAGGTTTTATTTCTAGGCTTCTATCTTTTACCAGTTGCTTTTACGTTCTGGGCCTTTAGCCCCTTCTTCCCACAAGGTAAGGTACAACCCCACAAACAAATCATCCTAATGCCCATACAAGGGGAATGGGATAGATGAGTGGGAGACAAGATGGAAAAGTGGTGGTATGATGGGAGCGGACGATGGCTCTTTAGAAATCCCCTCGGTGGAAAACCAAAACCCATGGGTACAGGCTTGCTAGGACACGCTGTCAATTCCCCCAATCATGGTCAAGTGGGTTAATGTAAGATCCAAGCAGTTGTTAGAGATAAAAGGAATCAGACGCATATATCTAAAGGTTTTAATGATCAAAAGTGACACATACCATGATACCTGGACCAATTACCTCACGGAGCAAGAGCCTTTTCCGATACAAGACCAAGCCGATGGTGATGGATGCTGCTGCTGCTGACAAGACGAATTTGACGAAAAAAGAAGAGGATGGGCCCTCCAGGGCCATGCTCAGGTCAATCCTGCTCTCGGTACTCCATGTCTAGGACCTGTGGGCCTCGAGACATGATCTCCTGGTTATCCCTAGAAATCGGGGATAATAGTACCCATTGAGTCTGGACTCTAAAGTACTTCTCTATGACTATTACCTAAGATTGGGCTTACTTGCCTGCTTTGGTATTGCCATTAAAGGTTGGGCCTTGGCATTATGGATTCATTTTCTAACTCTATCTTGTTGGACTTTTTCTTTCAATTCTATCATTTGATGATGATGATAATGTTCTTCATTTGAAAGACATACTGCTCCCTACTCTCACTTTTGCTAGAGCACTGTATAGTTTGTTGATGTGGGGGCCAATTGTTCATCCAATAGATAGTCCTTACTTCTTATGTTGGTCCACTTTACTACAGGGAACTATTCTCAAGCATTCTCTACTGCCACGTGGATTTTCATGAGAACTATCCTGTTGTTGTCCCCCTGAATGTTCCCTCTGGCTATAGAGGGAAATGAATTTCAGGGGCACCCACTCGAGGTCCCAGACCTCCCCCTCTATAGGCAAAGTAGAAAGATTCCTCTGGTCTAAGTGGGGAATCATTTAGTGTTTTGCAGAGGTTGCTGCCTGTTATCGCGCAGTTTGTAGCAAGGATAAAAGCTTGAGGTTTGAAGGTCAAACTAGCATAACAGGAACCAATCCCACCCAATGTCACCACAATGGGATGGTTCTTTCTCTTTAGGGAGGTGAGGCCCAGGGGAGACGTCCACGGTGACCTGGGGTTTTGAGAAGGCAAAAGGATTATAAGACAAGGATAAATTCCCCCCTCACAATTCACCACCGAATAGATAGTCCCAGCTAAACAACCAATAATAGAGTAAAACCCCCAAAGATATACCTGCCGGAGACAAAGCAACAACAAATGATATATGCAAGCTAATTTCAATGGGTTAGTACTTCATATAAATAGATGACTATCTGATGATTATATAAGCAATTTTAGAAATAAATATTGACGAAGTCAATGGTTATAAATAGCAATGAAAATTGTCACTTCACCAATAAGTGCTGGAACAATATGGCATTCAAAGTAATAGATCAACACTTCATTTAATTTATGCCTTTAATCATCATTAAATTGCTTATAAGACAAAACATTTGCTGCACAAAGGTGTTAATAGCAGGAGATGACGACAGCATATAGGGTTAGGAGGTTAGTTCTAGGTTAGGGTTAGTTAGGTTAGGGTTCAATTCAAAGTGTTGAGAGTTGTTTGTGGTAAAGGTCACTTCAGCGCATGAGGTCTTAGGATCAGTGCCTTAGGGTTAAATGGAGTCAATAGTGAAGGACGCAAGAGCTGAAGGAGACAAAAGTCAAAATGGCTAAGGACTAGAGGGAAAGACTTTGAGGTGTTGTTAAGGCAAGGCCTCAAAGTCAAAACCCTAGGGGAGAGAGGCTCACTTTGGTGTAGGTGAACTAGGCCTCAGTGCTCTCTCCTCCTTCCTTAACTCCAATGGCAAAACGACTAGCTGAAAGATGAAGCAAAAAGCCAAAACTAGAGGGTTTGATGAAACAAGGTGTTGCTACAACAAGGCCTTTTTAGCAAACCCTAGAGAAAAATGACCCTAAGTGTAGTAGACCTAGGCTTAAGACGTCTCTCTCTTCTTGGCCTCTAGATAGTACGACTAGCAATAAAATAAGAAAGGAAGGGAGTGTAGCAACGACTAGGCTCTCTCCTTCTTCAATGGCTGAAAATTTCTCTCAAAGGGGACATGAGACAAGGACCTACTTGTGTGCTTGTCACCTAGGGTTTTGTTCAGCAAAATCATAAACATATGTAAGAAATTAAACTACAACCATTCATTCAGGAAGTTTTGCAGAAAAATACTTACAATTCACCAAGAAATATCAATGCAAACCCTAGTTGTAACACCTTCCTTCAAGAGAAATGCCAAAACATGCCAAAATAATCCTCCTTCAACAAGTGTGCATCACTAAATCAACCAATAACCCAATAGAGGGTGCAAATTTCAGACCTCACTAATGAGTGAGTGAGTTGTGATGAAAAAATGAAGGTGAAAATCCTTCATTTATACAGTATCATGACCTAAATTTACATTTTAGGTCATGTAAAAGGCCGATAAGGCCAAAATACTAAAATCATATTGTTTTACATTAAAATGTTAAATCTAAACCCTAATCAAGTTGAAAAGAGAATAAAAGCCCCTCTAAGCGGGACGTTATCCCCTTCTAGGGAAAATGAAGCATCCTGGAGCAAAACGTTAGCCCTCCTTGGGCTTCTCCAACCTGCCACACGTGCCACTGCTGCCCAGTCTGCCTCCCAAGACGTCCAATAGGCTGGATGACGCCATGGTCATCAAGAGTGACGTCCCAGGCCTTCCAAGGCCAACGTTCCACTGAAAAGGGCTCAACCCCCCTAGGTCAAGCTGTGTCGGGGTGTCTCTGGTGGAATGTCCTCTTCTTCTCTGGTGCAAAGCCCCTGATCCATCTTTGTCCTGTCTCTGCCCCCCTGATGGGGTCTCAGCATCCACCTGGTGGGCTCTTCAACCCCATGGAGGTTCGAAATGATCATCTCCCCATGTGTACCGGTCCAAATGGTACCTGTCCGTCGGGCATGGTCCTGCACATCAAAAGCTACGCCCTCCATGGGCTCATCAGTCACAGGGATCATAGCAATGTCAATCACATTTCATCATCAATATTATTAAACATGTGCATAAAATCCCTAATACATCAGTCAACAACTCAAAGATGTTACACAAGCATACAATACAAGTCTGGAGAAAAAGACAAGGTGTCCTATTGGGCTAGTGTCCACAGAAGAAGGAAAGTTCCTAGAAGAGACCTCATCCAAGCCATGTAAGTGGGTGATGTGGTCAGGGGATGTCCAAACATGTGGGTGCAGTGTGGGCCAAGGATGCAAAAAAGTTACTTGTGGGTGCCTTTGTAGAAGGCGAGCTGTACCTGTCATGGATGCATTTTTTCCAAGCCCACTCTTGCCTTTTATTCTTCATTCTTATATTCTTTTATCTTTTATTTCTTTTTCTTCAAGAGCTAATCAGGGGACACTGCCCTAGCGTGGTAACCAGTGGTGACAACGTTACCCACAAGTATTTTCACAGAAATGAGAAGGTTGGCTCGTGATGAGACCCCCTTTCCCTTGGCCATGCAACCAAGAGTCATTGCCCTGGCGTGGTGACCAGCTAATGGCAATGTCATACTGTTAGATACCCATGGACCTAATAGGTTGGCTCGTGATGAGACTCCCTATCCTTTGGTTAGGCCTTGTTTGATTATTTTTTTCGGGTCCCTCCTGTTTCTTGTTGAGAAGCTTTTTATTGCTTTCTCTGGGATCCCTGGGCGAAGCATCTCGAGGTTTTATTTTTGGTTTTTTATCTTTTACCAGCTTGCTTTTACCTTCTGGGCCTTTAGCCCCTTCTTCCCACGAGATAAGTTGCAATCCTAAAAATGGGTCAACCCAATGTTTGGACAAGTGGAATGGGGTAGTTGAGCGGGAAACAAGATGGAAAAGTAGTACTATGATGGGAGCGGACAATGGATTTTTAGAAATTCCCCCCAATGGCAAACCAAAATCTACGGACACAGGCTTGCCAGGGCATCCTGTCAATCCCCTCAAACATGGTCAAGTGGGAAAGTGTAAGATCCAAGCATTTGTTAGAAATAAAAGGAATCAGATGCACATATTCAAAGGGTTTGATGATCAAAGTGACATATACCATGATATCTGGACCAATTACCTCATGGAGCAAGAACCATCTTTGACACAGAACCAAGCCGATGGTGATGGATGTTGCCACTGTTGACAACATGAAGATGCTAGAAGAAAGAAGAGGTGGGCCCTCCAGGGCCATGCTAAAGTCAATCCTGCTCTCGGTACTCCATGTGTAGGACCTGTGGGCTTCGAGACATGATCTCCTAGTTATCCTTCAAAGTGGGGGATAACATCTGGCTCCAACTTGGGGACATGTGCTCACTGTAGAGCGCATGAGAACCTCAACATCTTTGGCATAACCTGCTGACCTACTCAATCTCAATAGAAGTATCAGTAACAAAATTGGCGTGGTAATGCCACCCTAGCATACATAGATATATATAGATTGAAATAAAGCAATCAATAATGTGTATGTAAAAAAAACTACTTACCTGTACCTACCTGTTGGCTGGATGTTGGGTGTAGTCAAACAACCAGTGAAGCCAATCCAACAACGTCCCACGATACCTACCTCTGTGCTTCATCATAAACCAAAATAGTGATAAGTCCAACACAACAATGTCATGGGTTAGAATATATATCACATCATCGGAGATCACAAAGTCTAACTCATGGAGGCGGGTGGGAGGGATAAAACCATGCCAAGTCATCTTGAAAGAAAAGTACTCAATCCACTTCAGGAAAGGGTTATGAAAAGTCCAAGGTTCAGAGAACTAACTTGAAAGGTCCGCAAACTGGCTACTTAGGACATCCTCACGCTTTGATGTCAAGGAAGGGATCGACAAAGATCTAGTCGACGACAGGCAAACTGTCAAGGGAAAGTTGAAAAAACGAGATAACAACCTCAAAATTGTAGTACCCGACCAACCCTTGGATTCTAGGGTTTTCTTAAGAGGGAACTCAAGATACAAGATATACTTCCCAACTACACCTTTAGTGATAAATCAAGGTAAAGTAACAATAGGTGGCTGTAGCGAAAAGTCATGAGAATCCTTCTTTAAGAAAACAATGTTCTTACTTCTATCAAAATCCGAGCACAGTGGTGGTTGATAATCATTTCCATAGGATAAATCTAAGTGGTCGGAGGAGTACTCATCAAAGACCTCAAGGTAAGACCAAAAATCGTTAGGCAAACACGATACTTGGTCAAGCTTGGGTGTTTGGGGAGCATCGGTGAAAATCTAATCTCTTTGTTGCCACTGGTCTAGAGTAACTTGTTGTGATAATTGCAAAGGAAACACTTGGAGATGACTCTCTATGTCGTAGATGGGATCCATATCATAACCGACTGCATCCCACCCATGTCTCCCAACATGTATGAACTCATCAATGTCATCATCTATGTCATTATCGGTATCATAACATGCAGGGTTTGAAGCATTCTTGCTCATCTCCTCATCTTCCCTATCACAAAGTATAGCATCATCAAAAACTAGGAGAGGAGGGAAACTTACTGTTTCTTCTTGTGCAGGAGCTTCGAGGACTTCGGTGTTTTTAGCATGCGTTACGTTCTCATCCTCAGGAAACACCCCTTCATCTTCAATTGTACAGCAAGGAACTTTGCCCAAGGTTTCCATTTCTCCTTCATTATCTGAAACAAGGGATGAGGTGTCATTGGGATCCTGAAAGGGAAAACGACTATCCTCATTGTTCTTTTGTTGTGCAGGAGAAATGGGCTCTTGGATGGCTTCATCAGCAGGAGGAGCGCAGGTTGATACCTCATCATCTTGCTTAGGCTCTTGCTCCTTAATCACGTCCTCATTTTGCTGGTCAAAAGGGACTTGTTCCCTTCTTCCTTGGGAGTCATTAGTAAAGGTTTCAGAGGAAACTAGTTTTATCAAGCTGAGAGTGTCTGTGGTACGATCATCGGTTTTGGACAAGGAAAGATTTACCTCAATTTGAATAGCCATGTTGTGAGCTTCTGGAAGTGTTTTTGGACCCTTTTTGTTTAGGAGGAAGCTTAAATGTCCTAGAAGTCCATTGGTATAGAGATACATGAGGTACTTGCCTTTAGGACGATGGCCTTCAGGAATCTGGTATAGCAACCTCTGAAACCTAAACCCGAAAACTCTGACAGTCTCATACTCTGTTTGTTTTATGCATTCCAGTCCTTTCAGTAATGATTGGATATCTTCCAATTTCAAAACCCACCTTGCAAGAAAGATTTCTTCAAATTGGTCCATAGATGTGATGCTGGCAGCTGGAAGATTATCATACCATCTTCTAGCCTCTCCATGCAGAGTGGCAGAGAAGAGTTTCATTACCAAGTCTTCAGCGTCATCACTGACTGGGTTGTGCTGAAAGAAATCCCAGAATCTGCTCATGTGATAATCGGGGCTTTCCCCATCGATGCCAGTGAATCCAGGGAGCCATTTTTTATACCAGGGGGGCATTTGTCTGGGGTATCCTGGGATTTTGCTCATATCTAAAGGCTTGTAGTTCTCGGGATCCCATTGTGAAGTCATTGTTGGCTTCGTCATCAGTGGAGTCGCCAGATAGTTTTCTTGAAACTATCAAAAGATAAGGGAAAACACCTAAAGTGGAGTCGCCAGGTAAGCTTGTAAGATGAAAACTCTAGAGGCGAGGCTTACCGAAAGTGTCGTCTTGAGGAGAATTGACTCAGTGTTCCCCGACAACGGCGCCAAAATGTTATCCCACAGTTTGTAGCAAGGATAAAAGCTTGAGGTTTGAAGGTCAAATTGGCATAACAAGAACCAATCCCACCCAATGTCACCACAATGGGATGGTTCTTTCTCTTTAGGGAGGTGAGGCCCAGGGGAGACGTCCTCGGTGATCTGGGGTTTTGAGAAGGCAAAAGTATTATAAGACAAGGATAAATTCCCCCCTCACAAGTCACCACCGAACAGATAGTCCCGGCTAAACAACCAATAATAGAGTAAAACCCCCAAAGATATACCTGCCTGAGACAAAGCAACAACAAATGATATATGCAAGCTAATTTCAATGGGTTAGTACTTAATATAAGTAGATGACTATCTGATGAACATATAAGCAATTTTAGCAATAAATATTGACGAAGTCAATGTTTATAAATAACAATGAAAATTGTCACTTCACCAATAAGTACTGGAACAATATGGCATTCAAAGTAATAGATCAACACTTCATTTAATTTATGCCTTTAATCATCATTCAATTGCTTATAAGACAAAACGTTTGTTGCACAAAGGTGTTAATAGTAGGAGATGACGACAACATATAGGGTTAGGAGGTTAGTTCTAGGCTAGGGTTAGTTAGGTTAGGGTTTAATTCAAAGTGTTGAGAGTTGTTTGTGATAAAGGTCACTTCAGCGCATGAGGTCTTAGGATCAATGCCTTAGGGTTAAATGGAGTCAATAGGGAAGGATGCAAGAGATGAAGGAGACAAAAGTCAAAACGGCTAAGGACTAGAGGGAAAGACTTTGAGGTGTTGTTAAGGCAAGGCCTCAAAGTCAAAACCCTAGGGGAGAGAGGCTCACTTTGGTGTAGGTGAACTAGGCCTTAGTGCTCTCTCCTCCTTCCTTATCTCAAATGGATAAACAGCTAGCTGTAAGATGAAGCATAAAGCCAAAACTAGAGGGTTTGATGAAGCAAGGTGTTGCTACAGCAAGGCCTTTTTAGCAAACCCTAGAGAAAAACAACCCTAAGTGTAGTAGACCTAGGCTTAAGATGTCTCTCTCTTCTTGGCCTCTAGATAATACGACTAGCAATAAAAGAAGAAAGGAAGGGAGTGTAGCAACGACTAGGCTCTCTCCTTCTTCAATGGCTGGAAATTTCTCTCAAAGGGGACATGAGACAAGGACCTACTTGTGTGCTTGTCACCTAGGGTTTTGTTCAACAAAATCATAAACATATGTAAGAAATTAAACTACAACCATTCATTCAAGAAGTTTTGTAGAAAAATACTTACAATTCACCAAGAAATATCAATGCAAACCCTAGTTGTAACACCTTCCTTAAAGAGAAATGCCAAAACATGCCAAAATAATCCTCCTTCAACAAGTGCGCATCACTAAATCAGCCAATAACCCAAGAGAGGGTGCAAATTTCAGACCTCACTAATGAGTGAGTGAGTTGTGATGAAAAAATGAAGGTGAAAATCCTTCATTTATACAGTATCATGACCTAAATTTACATTTTAGGTCATGTAAAAGGCCGACAAGGCCAAAATACTAAAATCATATTGTTTTACATTAAAATGTTAAATCTAAACCCTAATCAAGATGAAAAGAGAATAAAATCCCCTCTAGGGGGGACGTTAACCCCTTCTAGGGCAAATGAAGCATCCTGGAGAAAAACGTTAGCCCTCCTTGGGCTTCTCCAACCTGCCACACGTGCCACTGTTGCCCAGTCTGCCTCCCAAGATGTCCAATATGCTGGATGACGTCATGGTCATCAAGGGTGACGTCCCAGGCCTTCCAAGGCCAACGTTCCACTGAAAAGGCGTCAACCCCCCTAGGTCAAGCTGTGCCGGGGTGTCTCTGGTGGAACGTCCTCTTCTTCTTCGGTGAAAAGCCCTTGATCCATCTTTGTCCTGTCTTTGCCCCCCTGATGGGGTCTCAACATCCACCTGGTGGGCTCTTCAACCCCATGGAGGTCTGAAATGATCATCTCCCCATGTGTACCGGTCCAAATGGTACCTGTTCGCCGGGCATGGTCCTGCACATCAAAAGTTACACCCTCCATGGGATCATCAGTCACAGGGATCATAGCAATGTCAATCACATTTCATCATCAATATTATTAAACATGTGCATAAAATCCCTAATACATCAGTCAACAACTCAAAGACGTTACACAAGCATACAATACAAGTCTGGAGAAAAAGACAAGGTGTCCTATTGGGATAGTGTCCACAGAAGAAGGAAAGTTCCCGGAAGAGACCTCATCCAAGCCATGTAAGTGGGTGATGTGGTCAAGGGATGTGCAAACATGTGGGTGCAGTGTGGGCCAAGGATGCAAAAATGTTACCTGTGGGTGCCTTTGTAGAAGGCGAGTTGTACCTGTCATGGATGCATTTTTTCCACGCCCATTCTTGCCTTTTATTCTTCATTCTTATATTCTTTTATATTTTATTGCTTTTTGTTCAGGAGCTAATCAGGGGACACTGCCCTGGCGTGCTGACCAGTGGTGACAGCGTTACCCACAAGTATTTTCACAGAAATGAGAAGGCTGGCTCGTGATTGGACCCCCTTTGCCTTGGCCATGCAACCAAGAGTCACTGCCCTGGCGTGGTGACCAGCTAATGGTAATGTCATATTGTTAGATACCCATGGACCTAATAGGCTGGCTCGTGATGAGACCCCCTATCCTCTGGCTAGGAATTGTTTTATTATTTTTTTTTGGGTCCCTCCTGTTTCTTGTTGAGAAGCTTTTTATTGCTTTCTCGGGGATCCTTGGGCGAATCATCTCGAGGTTTTATTTTTGGTTTTTTATCTTTTACCAGCTTGCTTTTACCTTCTGGGCCTTTAGCCCCTTCTTCACACGAGATACGGTGCAATCTTAAAAATAGGTCAACCCAATGTCTGGACAAGTGGAATGGGGTAGGTGAGCAGGAAACAAGATGGAAAAGTGGTACTATGATGGGAGCAGACGGTGGATTTTCAAAAATTCCCCCCAGTGGCAAACCAAAACCTACAAACACAGGTTTGCCAAGGCATCTTGTCAATCCCCCCAAACATGGTCAAGTGGGAAAGTGTAAGATTCAAGCAGTTGTTAGAAATAAAAGGAATCAGATGCACATATTCAAAGGGTTTGATGATCAAAGTGACGCATACCATGATATTTGGACCAATTACCTCATGGAGCAAGAACCATCTCTGACACAGAACCAAGCCGATGGTGATGGATGTTGCTGCTGCTGACAAGATGAAGATGCTGGAAGAAAGAAAAGGTGGGCCGTCCAGGGCCATGCTGAAGTCATTCCTGCTCTCGGTACTCTATGTCTAGGACCTGTGGGCCTCAAGACATGATCTCCTAGTTATCCCTGAAAGTGGGGGATAACACTGCCCACTGTCACCTCAGCAACAGCTCTGCCTTCTTCTGAGCTGGTGCTTTTCCAGCCCATGGGGGTTTGCCTTAATCTGTGTTTAAGATTTCTTTGAAAGCATATTGTCTCTAACTATTTTTAAGATATTTTCTGAATAAAAATGCTTGAGAGAGAAAAGAAAATCAGTAACAGCAGAGCTTCAACCACAACCACACAATGCCTTTGCATTGGGTACCTTTGTCCCTCGTTATGTGACACAGATTGAAAGATGGGAGTGCAGAGGATGAAGAGAAGAACACATAGAAACCTCTAAAATCATGAGGAAGCTAACCTTGAATCCTCACTTATCTATAAATGAATTAATATATCTCTATGAACTCCTTTGAGTGGTGGAAGTTCCATTCATTCATTGTTAGTTTTCCTGGTTGCTCCAAATTTGGTCTCCTGCAGCAACATGGCATGCTTAGCAGATCTTTGTAGCATTGAATTGGTGTAGGGTGATGGTCTGTAGATGAGGGCACAGCAGTAGAGAAGAATAGTCACACAACATTATATTTGTAGGCTTCCAGCGGTGAGAGAGAATGCATGAATACACCAGCCGTAGAGAGAAGGTGCTATGTTTATATTTAGTACAGTGCTGTTCTAAAATTAGATTTCTGGATTTAGAAAAGATTTACTTTTCCAGTTTAGGAAGGAGTTCGTTGTTCTGTGTTTAGCAAGTGCTTTTCCAGTTCTGTTAGGGCACAGTTGCTAAGTTTAGACAAAGTGGATGAGCTATTGAAGGTTCCAGATTTAGCTAGGCTTTGGTTCCTAGGCAGAGTTCTCATGCATGCCTGGGAATACTCCTTCTAGGAAGCCTATTGTTAGGGTGTCCATTCATAATCAAGGTGCACCACAGCGATGATCTATTTTTGTAATTCCTACACTTTTCTTCATCTATAAAAGAAAGCAAGGCAGGGGTGTTATCCATTGAGTTTTGAGCTATTGCATTTAATTTTCTTCTTTCAGTTATAGAGAACAGATGTGGTTGAGTGGTACAGATTTTGTACTTGTTGTTCATATTTTCAGAGTGATGTGTTTGCAGGTCTAGTGTTCAGATTTCTACTGTTTGGAGAGGTGTTTGTTATTGCACAGATTGTAGGTTAGGCAAAGCCCGACCCAATTCACAAGAGTAAGACAACTATGAGAGTAGCTACCCACTGTCACCTTAGATAGATACTCCCCTTGCTTTAGTGATGATAAGTCACCACAAGGGGGGAATTCCGGTGACCCTAGGGGGATTGAGATGGAAAGTGGTAGAATGACCAATGAAACCCCTATAGGTCAGGTTTGGAAGTGGAAAGAGGTTTGCAAAAGAGTTTCGTTGGTGAAGGGAGGTTTCCAAAGTGTTGTGTACCTGCGAGACAATGTTAAACCTGCCCGAGACAAGACAATTGATCGAGAAACAAGCCAAATAAGCAAGGGGACAAGAAATGAAATCTTTCTGTCCTAAATTGCAGCAGTATATAAGACTTATATCAGCAAAGTAAATTAGCAAATGTCTGCAAAATATATTGCCAAAAGTCAAGTAAAAAATATTAGAAACTAAGCTAGCAATGTCTAGTTTAACTTCCACTGAAAAGAACAAGACTTTGATGGAATTTAGGTCTGTTTATTAGGTATTATCAGCAAGTTATTATTACAGCCAAGTGGCTGTAGCAAACAAATGCTACAGAAACAAATTCCAACCACAAAAATCAACAAGTAAACCGTCAAAAAGATAGTCAATGAACAGTAGAACAGTAATCTAGGTTCACAAGTAAATTTCAGCGGTGGAAAAGTGAGCAATAGATAAAATAAAGTTAGTTTTGTTACATCTCTAATGGCTGTAGCATTAAGTTAATTACATCAAGAGAATTCCTTGGCCAAAGTAGACGCCCTTAGGGCATAAACAAGCTTATAACACTTAGAAAATATTCCAACTTGAACAAATACAATATCTCTCAATTTCACATACACCAATGCAATGATTTTATTTTTCCAATGCGAATTAAGATTAGTTTCTTGTCAATCGGTTATTGAGTCTTCTTGTGTAAGGTTAGATCTACTCCTTCTCTATAGTTGTAAGCCCTTTTACTTCCTAGAGCAAGCAAATCCAACAAGGTAGGAGGGTGTAAGCCCTTTTACTCCTCCTAGCAACCTTTTGCAATAGCTTATCCAATAGAAATAATGATGGACTTGGTGGAGGGTGTATGCCCTTATAATCCTCCAAGGGTTTAGACAAGAACAACCATGAAACAAGAAAGAAATACCAACAATATGCAGAAATTCCTTACCAATTCCAAGAAATATGCAAGATAAATCCTTATCTACCAAGAACATTCCATCACATAACAAGAGACAAGCTTACAAGAGATAACACACCACTTTAGCTCCAAAAGACGAGTGTTTAGCATCCAAATAGCATCAAAGAGAGAAACATGCAATTCTCCCAAGAGGGGCGAAAATTTCGGCCATGTATATGTAATTCTCAAGTGAGATTATTATGTGAAAATGAAAAGAGCAAGCCTCTATTTATAGGAGGTCTTGCTAATAAAGTTTGTCCACATTACATTAGGGAAAAACACAATTAGGGAGGCTGACCTCTAATTTCCCCTTTACATTTTCAAAATTCAATTTTACAAAAATTATTCCCCTAAAAGGGTGACATCAAGCCCTAATTAGCCTCCAAATGAGACGTTTTGGCCTCTAGAAGAAGTCGTTGGGCTTTCCAAGGCTATGGATCAAGCCACCTGGTGATTCAATGCATGGCAACTCTCTCTTTCTCTCCATCAAAACATGCCAAACCATCATAAAATCATCACCACCATCACCAAACCCTAGCCCCCCAAATGTGATGTCATGCCCTAAAGGTAACGTTTTGAATCTCCAAGGTCAAACGTTGGGCAACAGGGGGCTAGCTCTGCTTCCTTTAGGTGTACTCTCATGCCTCCAAAGGAAACGTCTATCATCCAATTGTCCAAGGAGAGGGGGCGCAACATCCATCATGTGGGTTTCATGCCCCAAGTGAAGGTCCAAGTGATCTTGTGCCTTGACGAAATGTCTTCCACTTGTCAAGGCCCTGCAAAGACAAGAAAATTCTCCCTCCAAGGGCTCACAAGTCACAAGCATCATGTCAAGTAAGCCATATATAATAAAAGAACCACTCGAACATGTGCATCAATTCCCCCCTCTCAAACTAAACAAATGCTTAAAGACCTTATGCAACTTGCCAAATTTAGGTATGGGAGGGTTGTCATGGTGACCTATTGGGTGAATTATTCCCCAAGTTAAGGAGTGTTTTCCAGGTGGACCCTCTCTAAGTCATGTAAAGAGTACGAAGTGGATGAGGGGTAATACTTTTGGGCATGGGTTTTCTTGGCATACAAGGGCTTATATTGTCTCATTTATGGGTTCCTTTGTAGAGGGTCTACTTCCCTTCGTTTGCGATGCATGATTTTTCCAAGACCTTTTTCCATTTAATTTATTAGGGTGTTCCCAAGTTGAAGCTAAAGTGGGACTTCTACCTAAGCATGAAAAACATTGCCCACCTTAACTCTACCCTGGTCGCACTGTGCTTCCCCAAGTTGAAGACAATGTGTGGGACTTCTATCTAAGCATGAAAAAAATTTCCCACACACTCTCTACCTTGCTTTGCATGTCTCTTTAGTTATTTATTTTACGAGTCCCATCATTTTTTTGTGAGAGACATTTCATTGTTCTCGAGATCCCTGGGCGAGCATTTGGAAGGTTTATGATGGGCTTTTATCTTTTTTCAGCTACAAGCCTCTGGGCCTTCATCCCCTTCATCCCATGAAATGAGGTACAAGCCCTTCTTGGGTCAATGTGGCCCGAAAACCCAAAAGATGAGGAAACAAAGGGAAAGAAGCATGGGAAGTGGAAAGTATGTGCGGGAGCGGTATAATGACTCATCAAGGAGCCCCCCAGTAGCAACCCCTTCCCCAAGGGTGACCACTTACTAGGACAACAATTTCAACCACCAAGGTGAAATAAGGCAAAGAGCGTAATTTCCAAGCAAACGTTTTCAAAATCAAGGAAGAACCCTTTGCAACATATTCAAATGGTTCATTTATTAAAATGACACTTACCACAACACCAGACTCGTTACCTCATGGAGCAAGACCTGTTGTCCTCTGTGAGCCAAGTTGGTGTGGTGAATGGTGCAACCATCAATCTCATGGTGATGGGTGGTGTGATGTGGGGCTTTTCTTGCTGGTCTGTATCTCGGTACTCCATGTCTACAACCCGAGGGCCTAAGGAGACATCATCTCCTTAGTTATCCCTATAAATGGGAGATAACATGTGGCTCCTACTTGGGGACATGTGCTCGCCATATAGCACAAGTGAACCGCAACATCTCCTGGGAAGACCTGTGCCTACACACAACAAAACAGACGAACATGTTTGGGCATCTAGGATGGCACACTCATGCTTTGTTCATATAATCAAAATCTTGAAAACATGAATTGACAACTAATCCTAGAAAATAAAACTTTGCATTTTTTTTTTCAAAATTTCTAAACTATCATGTAAGATGATGAAGGAAAAAGATATAAATCAATGATGCAAGTAGAGAAAAATGAAAAGTGAAAATGAGATGCAACTAAACTACCATGAGCAAGCAAAATGCAAATGCAAGAAAAGAAGATGACCTACTTACTTACCTAGGGCCCGGGGCCCTACGAAAATCAGGTCCTATGGATGTTAGGTGAAATCGTACAACCAATGCAACTAGTTGATCATCTCATCAAGGTATCTCTCCTTGTTCTTAATTATGTGATACAACAAAGATAAGTGAAATCCATAATAATCATGAGCATAAACAAACATATAATCAATCATGAAATGAAGTTCATGGATGGGTGGCAGGGAGGAAATCTTGTTGGAGAAAGAAACCAAAGCCTGCACATCCCGAAAATCCTTCCTGAAAGAATAGCCACAAGCCCAATCAATCCATCTCTGAAGAGGGCTACCAACTATAGACGACGACTTGTCTTCATCTTCACTTAAAATATCACTACTCCTTGAATGCTGAGAGGAGATAAGAGATCCCAAGAAATCCTGATGATTTCCTAGAGAAGAGGAAATGAGGTAAGGGACGACCTCGGGTCTAGAGAAAAAATCTCTTCCCACACTTAGAATACGTTGCTTCTTTATCTGCAAATCCCTGCCAAAAATCCCAAGATGAGAATACTTTCGTTTGGTAGTGTGGGCCTTGGACTGCTTTGGGCTGGGTACGACCTGGTGTCCATTAAATTATGAGCACAATGGTGGTCGAAAATCTTCATAGAACAAATCCGAGTCACCAAAAGGATATATATCACAACTCTCAAGGGATGGCTAAGAGTCGTCATGAGTATATTGCGACAAGTCATCCTCAAATGGATGGAATAAGTCTATGATCATATCATCATTGGGATGCCAAGAATATGAATTATATGCACGTGGAGACCAATTCTTTGAAGATGACAACTCAACCCCTTTTGCACGAGAACCACCCTCAATGTCGTAAATGAGATCTCTATAAAAAATGAGGCAACTCACATCCCATCTACGTCTTCCAACTTGTATGAAATCATCAAGGTGATGATCAACCATGTCTGAGAGGTCCCCCATGGAATCATCTGCATCTTTTGGACTAATCACTTCTTCATCTTTATGTGCAGGAGGAAAACGGGACCGAACAACATTTTCATCAAGCGAGAGAATGGATATTGACGTCTCATCTAGATTCTCAGCATGTTGCACTTCTTGAGAATTCTTCTTTTTCTTCTTGGCAGCTTTCTTCATGGACATGTTGCTCCCATGCCTCTTCATCATAAGGGGTTTAATTTTCAATGAGGAGCACTTTATCGGATTTCTCTTCAAAGGGAAAATCTCATCACTACTAATGTGTCGCACTTCCTTGGAGTCTTCCCCTTCTTTTGGGCCTATTCTCCAAGTAGAAACCTAGATCTTGATTTCTCCAATCCCTTGGTGAGACAACTAATGAAGAGTTCATCCTTCTCAGTTTTGATGGCCCATTTGTCAAAGAAAAGATTGAAGAGTCCTGTAAACGAAGTGATGCTCTTGGGACAAGAATTGTTACTGAGAAAGACTGCTTGTTTTGGCTGCAAAGAACTCATAAACTACTTGATTAGTACATCTTAATGAAGTATTTTCAAATGAGAGACATATTTGAGAAATTGTTGCATATGAGAAACCGTCGCGATAGGGTTTCCATTATATTGAGGACAATTATCTTTCCACTCCCGAGGAAGATTATTTGGATACCTAGGGACATTCGTAATATCAATAAAAGGACATCTCTCATGGAAATCCCACAGAACCATGGTTCCATTACCTTGAAAGACACCTTAATGGAAAAATCAGGTGAGCTCAAGGCTCTTGGGGGAAAGAGGGTACTCTCCTCAATGGAGTCGCCATATGAACTTGTATGAAGTTCGTCAAAAAAGTGAAAAAGGGAACTTCCCTCAAATGGAGTTGCCAGGAAAGCTAAGGGAAAGGCTTTGGGAATAACTTGCCAGAATGTTGTTAGGGCACGAAAGAGGATTCAAAATCCTCCCTGGCAACAATGCCAAAATGTTATCGCACAGATTGTAGGTTGGGAAAAGCCCGACCCAATCCACAAGAGTGAGACAACTATGGGAGTAGCTACCTACTGTCACCTTAGATAGATACTCCCCTCGCTTTAGTGATGATAAGTCACCACAAGGGGGGAATCCCGGTGACCCTAGGTGGATTGTGATGGAAAGTGGTAGAATGACCAATGAAACCTCTATAGGTCAGGTTTGGAAGTGGAAAGAGGTTTGCAGAAGAGTCTTGTTGGTGAAGGGAGGTTTCCAAAGTGTTGTGTACATGCAAGACAATGTTAAATCTGCCCGAGACAAGACAATTGATCGTGAAACAAGCCAAATAACCAAGGGGAAAATCAAGGAAAGATTGCTGTCCTAAATTGCAGCAATATATCAGACTTATATCAGCAAAGTAAATTAGCAAATGGCTGCAAAATATATTGCCAAAAGTCAAGTAAAAAATATTAGAAACTAAGCTAGCAATGTCTAGTTTAACTTCCACTGAAAAGAACAAGACTTTGATGGCGTTTAGGGCTGTTTATTAAGTGTTATCAGCAAGTTATTATTACAGCCAAGTGGCTGTAGCAAGCAAATGCTACAACAGAAAATTCCAACCATAGAAATCAACAAGTAAACCATCAAAAATATAGCCAATGAGAAGTAGAACAATAATCTACGTTCACAAGTAAATTTCAGCGGTGGAAAAACGAGCAATAGATAAAAGAAAGTGAGTTTTTTTACAGCCCTAATGGATGTAGCATTAAGTTAATTACAGCAAGAGAATTCCTTGGCCAAAGTAGACGCCCTTAGGGCATAAGCAAGCTTATAACACTTAGAAAATATTCCAACTTGAACAAATACAATCTCTCAATTTCACGTATACCAATGCAATGATTTTATTTCTCCATTGCGAATTAAGATTAGTGCCTTGTCAATGGGTTATGGAGTCTTCTTGTGTAAGGTTAGATCTACTACTTCTCTAGGGGTGTAAGACCTTTTACTCCCTAGAGCAAGCAAATCCAACAAGGTAAATCTAGGAGGGTGTAAGCCCTTTTACTCCTCCTAGCAACCTTTTGCAATAGCTTATCCAATAGCAATAATGATAGACTTGGTGGAGGGTGTATTCATTTATACTTCTCCAAGGATTTAGACAAGAATAACCATGAAACAAGAATAAAATACCAACAATATGCAAAAATTCCTTACCAATTCCAAGAGATATGCAAGATAAATCCTTATCTACCAAGAACATTCCATCACATAGCAAAGACAAGCTTCCAAGAGATAGCGCACTACTTTATCTCCACAAAACAAGTTCTTAGCATCCAAATAGCATCAAAGAGAGAGACATGCGATTTGCCCAAGAGGGGCGAAAATTTCAGCCATGTATATGTAATTCTCAAGTGAGATTGTTATGTGAAAATGAAAAGAGCAAGCCTCTATTTATAGGAGGTCTTGCTAATAAAGTTTGTCCACATTACATTAGGGTAAAACACAATTAGGGAGGCCAACCTCCTCTAATTTCCCCTTTACATTTTCAAAATTCAATTTTACAAAAAATATTTCCCTTAAAGGGTGATGTCAAGCCCTAATTAGCCTCCAAATGAGACGTTTTGGCCTCTAGAAGAAGTTGTTGGGCCTCCCAAGGCCATGGACCAAGCCACCTAGTGCTTCAATGCATGGAAAATCTCTCTCTCTCCATCAAAACATGCCAAATCATCATCAAATCATCACCACCATCACCAAACCTTAGCCCCCTAAATGTGATGTCATGTCCTAAAGGTGACGTTTTGAACCTCCAAGGTCAAATGTTGGGCAATAGGGGGCTAGCTTTGCTTCCTTCAGGTGTCCTCTCATGCCTCCAAAGGAAACGTCTATCATCCAACTGTCTAAGGAGAGGGGGCGCAACATCCATCCCGTGGGCTTCATGTCCCAAGTGAAGGTCCAAGTGACCTTGTGCCTTGACGAAATGTCTTCCACCTATCAAGGCCTTGCAAAGACAAGAAAATTCGCCCTCCAAGGGCTCACAAGTCACTAGCATCATGTCAAGTAAGCCATATATAATAAAAGAACCACCCAAACATGTGCATCAAGTCCCCCCTCTCAAACTAAACAAATGCTCAAAGACCTTATGCAACTTGCCAAATTTAGGTATGGGAGGGTTGTCATGGTGACCTATTGGGTGAATCATTCCCCAAGTTAAGGAGTGTTTCCCAGGTGGACCTTCTCTAAGTCATGTAAATAGTACGAAGTGGATGAAGGGTAATACTTTTGGGCATGGGGTTTCTTGACATACAAGGGCTTATATTCTCTCATTTATGGGTGCCTCTGTAGAGGGTGTGCTGCCCTTTGTCCACGATGCATGATTTTTCCTAGCCCTTTTTCCATTTGATTTATTAGAGTGTTCCCAAGTTGAAGCTAAAGTGGGACTTCTACCTAAGCATGAAAAACATTGCCCACCTTAACTCTACCCTGGTCACACTGTGCTTCCCCAAGTTGAAGACGATGTGTGGGACTTCTACCTAAGCATGAAACACATTGCCCACCTTAATTCTACCTTGGTCACACTGTGTTTACCCAAGTTGAAGACTATGTGTGGGACTTCTACCTAAGCATGAAAAACATTTCCCACACACGCTCTACCTTGGTTGGCATGTTTAATTAGTTATTTATTTTACAGGTCCCATCAATTTTTTGTGAGAGACATTTTATTGTTCTCGAGATCCCTGGGCGAGCATCTGGAAGGTTTATATTTGGATTTTATCTTTTGCCAGCTACAAGCCTCTGGGCCTTCAACCGCTTCTTCCCATGAAATGAGGTACAAGCCCTTCTTGGGTTAATGTGGCCCGAAAACCCAAAAGATGAGGAAACGAAGGGAAACAAGCATAGGAAGTGGCAAGTATGTGCGGGAGCGGTACGATGACTCATCAAGGAGATCCCCCAGTAGCAACCCCTTCCCCTGGGGTGACCACTTACTAGGACAACAATGTAAATCACCAAGGTGAAATAAGGCAAAGAGATTTCCAAGCAAACGTTTTCAAAATCAAGGAAGAACCCTTTGCAACATATTCAAATGCTCCATTTATTAAAATGACACTTACCACAACATTGGACTCGTTACCTCATGGAGCAAGCCCTGTTGTCCTCTGTGAGCCAAGCTGGTGTGGTGAATGGTGCAACCATTGATCCCATGGTGATGGGTGGTGTGATGTGGGGCTCTTCTTGCTGGTCTGTCTCTCAGTACTCCATGTCTGCAACTTGAGGGCCTAAGGAGACATCATCTCCTTAGTTATCCCTAGAAATGGGGGATAATAGTGTTAATAAGTTTTTCAGTTCCTTGTTTTAGGGTTTAGATCAGTGTTACACTTATTGCAATATTATTGAAATTATCGCGATAATATTGCCAAAACCAACCTCTGCAATAATATCACCTGAAATAATCGCGATAATTTCGATAATTTGAATTTATCGCGATAAATTGGGTAGTTATCGCGATAAATTGGAAATTATTGCTCGGTTTGCATCAATATCACCTTATTAACTAGAATCTTGGTCTTTTAACCCTCATTTTGCAAAAGTGAGTTTTGCCTCACGCAGTTTAACCAAAAATGATGCCAACTAATGGTAATGTTAAATTCTTAAAGTAAAAATGACATTTCCTTTGTCTTTCCTTTTTATCCTTTTACTTAAAATTTTAACATTACCATTAATTGTTTCAGGATGTTTGAGAGTGGTTCCAACATCATCGTACTTCATATGGAGAAAGTAGAATTTTGTATCCCATTCAAAATTCAACAGACTCAAGAGTTTTCAGAATTTCAGGATTGCTAGGATTGTGACATTTTCATTGGATTCTATCATGTTTGAGGGTATGCGATTAGCATTTAATCAAGAGCACCAAGCCCTTTATGTACCTTGATGTTGGTGGTATTGATTGTTGAACTCTTCTGTCACGACCTTAGAAAAAATGTACCCTTCACTCAAACAGAAATCATTGATTAAGCATGTTAAGCTTTTTCTACCATATTATAAGGCTTGGTGATGCAGGAGCATCCTGCCTCCAAAATCAAGCATGTTTGGCTAGACCTCAGGGGGTCTCGAATTATTTTTATTTTCCTATGTTTTGTTTGAATTCTAGAAGAATTCCATAGGATAGGGATGTTGGGTTGAAATTATTCAATGTAATTGAATCTGCCTTATTAAGCAGATCTCGAGAAAGGTGAGGCTTAGAAGAGATTTTAGGGATTCTTGAGTATTTTGTGGATCCTAGAGGGATCTTAGGATGTAAATTAGGATCTGAACCGAAATTGGTTTCAATCCTCTGTGTATATATACATTGTAAGTCTACGGGCATAGCAATGGCCATCCAGAGAGAAATCAAGCCATAGAGAGTGTGATTGAGAGAAAGGCCATCAAGGGAGGAAGGCCTTATGTAAACTATGTACAGTATTATATGATTGAGTAATGGAATATTCTGGATCAAGTGTTTCTGTGATATGATGAATTGAGGGGACCGTAACCTATGATAATTTTGTGAGTCTATGTCCTTTGTGTATTGCCTGAGATTGTGTGTACAGATGTGATAACGGGGTAGCAGAGAGAGGAATTGAGATCAAATTCCTCAAACAATTGGAGAAACCCCCTTTACCAGTCGGTAGAAATGAAGGTCGTTGATTGTTGATCAACTACAGGGATCAACGATCCAAAATTATCATTGAATGGTCGGTCGAAGGATTGTATTATGGAGGAGGAACAGATCTGAGTCGACAAATCTTGATCGAGATCAATATTGATCGTCGATCTTCATTGGATCGGAAGCAGACTAAATGGGAGAAGTGAGAACTTGTCGATAGCCCGGTGCCCATGTATGTGGCAGTCGTCCAAAGGAGGAGGAGATCAACGATAGGTGTAATGTTCCCAAGCCAAATTTTTTTCTTGGAACACTAACTGCTCACTGTTTGTTTGTGTTTGGTTATGTGTTTGTAGGTTTATTCATGGAGTTGCGCATTAGGGTTTATATGATGATGATTAAAGCAATGAAGTTAAAGATATGAGGCATATACCATAAACAAAGACAAGATACAATAAGGAACACCAATATAGAGCCAATAATGTCAGATCCGACCTTTATTTAGATAGTAGATAGATCCTGTAACAAGAGATCTGCAGATCTAGAAGAAAACCCCAATAATATCCAAAATGGGATGATAGTTGCTACAATAATAGTCAATACAATGATAATAACCTTCCAAAGGCCCTCCGAAGAGAAGATCCAAGCCTCCAAAGGCCAATAGCTGCAAGAGAAGACTGATGAGATGGGATCCTAGTCCAATGCAGTGCCAAACCCTCCAACTGGCTGAGTTGTGCACTGTCCTGGTAGCTGTAGACACCCTAGGTTTCGTCCCCCCTCTTCTTGTGCTCCAAATGCCCCAAAACTTCCCCGGAATGTAGATCGGGCTGCTAGAACCCCCCTGGCAAAGTATCAGACTGAAGGGTGAAGTTCTGGCTCTCCAAATGAACAAACCCTCAACTAGTTTGTGCCCCCTTGGTTGACTCAATCTCCAATATTTCGGCCTCACCTCTAGAGGCCTCCAACTGCTACAAAAATCACCGGAATGATGAATCGGGCCAATACAATCCCACTGGTGAAGTCTCAAGATGATCTATAAAGATCTTGGCCACCAAATGATTAAAAATTCCTTCTGAAGTGCACCCCTGTATCCTCCCACTCGTGCCAAGCTCCAGGAAATAATTTACTAGGGAAACCTCCACCTGAATAGACTAGAAGTGATTCCCTGGACCATATGAAGAAAACCCAGATGTTCCTTTGCCAAAATGCTTCCTCCTTACTTCAAATTGAACTGATCTTCACAAGGTGGTACGCCCTCCTGCTGGAAACCCCCTTAGGTTGCGCACTAGTATGCCTCTGCCAATAGATCTGACCCCTGCAACACTTTAGAATGGTGTGGGAGGATTGTTGCACCTTCGGGACCAAGCTTGAATCAAGAAAGGTGGGATCTTTTACCATCGAGTTGATCTCTAGGGTTTTGGTCACTGTTATCGCACAATTTGTACTTTGATAGAAGAAAAGGCAAAATGGAAAGAAAATTGGCGAAACGGGAGACTAATCCTATCACTGTCACCTCAATAGGATGTCTTTTTCTATTTAGGGTGGTAGGCCCACGGGAGACGCCCCCGATGACCTGGAGTTTTGAGAAGGCAAGGGAAAGTAGCTAGGTAAAAGGTCCCCTCTCACAAGTCACCCCCGATTAGAAAGTCCGGTTTAAATAACCAATTGAGATATAATATGCCAGAAGTGTACCTTCCCACAACAAAGCAACAAGAAAAATATATATTTGCAAGAGCACTTGCTGGTTAGCACTTCAATAACACTGTTGACTTTCTTAAATAAAAAAATTTGTTGAATATGATGAAGTGAACAGAAATATTATAACAACAATGTTTATAGAGCAATACTTCACATAAAATGTCTTAAAACTAGCTTCAAAATGACTAAAACCCATTAACCATTGAAATCATATTAGCATTTGACAGAAGCACACAAGACAAAATATAATTCAGTGTTTACAATTGCTTTATGAGCTTTTAATGCTGCATTAAATGGCTGTAACTTACTTTAATAACAGCAGCAAGTAGGTTAGTAGATCAAGCTATTCTAGGGTTAGGAAGTGTTAGTAGGTTGTTTGAAGAATAGGTTTTGAAGGTTTGTTTGATCAAGAACTCAATGGAGGTCTTAGACTAGTGCTTTCTTAGGGAAAATGGAGTCAATAAAGTGGCTGCAAATGTTGAAGGAGCAGGATGATAATGGGAGAGCCAAAGACAAGAGGAGTTGATGGATGAAGTGTTGGTAAGCCAAGGCTTCAACCACCAAACCTTAGGGGAAATTGACTACTAGGGTGTAGGTACCCCTAGGCCTTAGTAGATTTTCCTCCCTCTTTAACTCAAAGAATGAAGCAAGTGACGGCTAAGATGAAGCAACAAGTGCTAGGGTGTTGCAATGGCAAGGTCCTTCGCATTGGCTTCAAGAAAAATGGCTCCTTGGCACAATCTAGTAGTTGGATAGCAGTTGAGATAAGGACAATAACATGTGCTCAATCTCCTAGGGTTTCAAGCTAGCAATTTCATAATCTTTAGCAAAATGCAAAGTAAAGATACTATAACCATTCAAAAGAAAGAAGAATTGCAGAATTTTACTCACATTCACCAAGA
>ML793861.1:923193-941765 GCA_009831015.1 Picea engelmannii | reverse complement strand
AGGGTATGTATACCTCCGTAGACTTTACCAGTCAAATCGCTGGGCGGAGGGGGGTCCCTTGTCCCACAAACAAGGGGGTCTCATACACCAATTTGGTGTGGCTTGGCCGTGACCTTAAAAATAGATTATTATTATTATTATATTGGATGGTCAAATACTTGGGAATAGCGACCTATTCGTTGAATGTTCTATCACTTTATATTTCTTCCTTCTCATATAATTCCATTCTCTTGTCTTTGTCCCCAGTTAAAAACGAATTGGAGGAAGCTGTGTGTTTTTTTTGAATGCTGCAATTGAATTTGCTGATGATTAAATAAATAAGAATCAAATGTTGGGTTAAACGTTGTTCGTAATCAATTCCTTCATTTGATTGTTGAGAATAAGAGTGCCGGTGTATCATTTAAAATAAGGCTGGGATGAATTTTGCATAAGCAAATTATTGTTGGCTGAGCGCTACTCACACCTTTGGGTTTATTATTTGGTTAGCATAATAAGCCGGTGGCATCATCCCTTCTGTTGGGAATTTGTGTGGAAAGTTGGAAACTGTACAACAATGTACTAATTAGTTCTTGCTTGCCATCGATATTTTGATTGGTGTTGATGCATCGAGATTGTTGAATCAACAAGACAAGGTGTCGCTACCTTGGAATTGTGAAGCAAATACTAGAACACTGTTCTTATTTCTAGTTTTGTAGCAAGGCAATTTTGGTCCCAAGATTGGAACAGTAGTGGAGAGACCACTATACAGAGGCTCGTTGTAGACATTCACGCATAGAGAGTTGGTTGGTAATTGCCTTGGCATTACGAAGTCAACAAATAAAACAAACCCTTGAAGTGAAGAAGCATAGCCATTTCGTGTATGATTTCCTGGTGATGGTCCCATGGCAGGGTAGGGTGTGCAAGAACCGAGATTTGTGGCTAAATATCACCCTGATGAAGAGGGCTAAACATCTCTGATCGCGATATCGAAAGAAAGTGGAGAGGCATCTCCTTGAGTCCCTATAGAGGCAGTGGTAGCGTCCTTTGATCTGGTAGTAGAAGGGGCTCTTGAAAATGAGGTGCATCTGTCTTCGGCTCCTGTATGTGGCACATCTGGTAGATCCTATCTGGTCAGGGAATGTGGTGATTGGTCTCCACCCAAGGTCTGTGGGAGCCAACCCAGAGCTAGCTCAGAGGGATCAAGAGTGAATGCATCCAATGTCTACAAGTGTACGGGGGATGAATAATGATGCCATCCCACAACTCCAAGAAGTGCTCATGGTAGAAAGACATCTTTGGGCCCAAGATCTTTGGAGATGAGGTCCAAGTGACTTGGATGTACAATCTGTAGATGTCATCTCGGATGGCCTGATTGAGATCCTGTCTAGTCGGCAAGAGATGGCCTGATTGAGATCCTGTCTAGTCCGGAAGAGATGGCCTGATTCAGATCCTGTCTAGTCGGCAAGAGATGGCCTGGCGCATCTAGAGAGCACCTAAAGAGGGGAAAACGCTCTGGGGAGATGGTCATCGATTGGAGAAGCCAAGAGGCTTCTTAAAACAAACCTCATGCATGGCCATAGAGGAACTTGAACTCAGATTTCGGATTGTTATTGCGTCATCAGCTGGTTGTTTGTGTGCAGGTTACACCGAGAACATAAGCCTTGAAATCAATTCTGAAGACAGAGAATACAGAAAACAAATTTCATTTCTGTAGATGATTCGTGTTGGTGGGATGTGTGGGCTGTAAGACCCACATTTACAGATCATTCACTAATTAGAGTGAGGACTCTTGTGATCAGGATGATTATAAGGTTTTATTGAAAAATATTCTTCTTATCTCCACTTTAGGATACTCCCGATTAACCTTGAGTTGCATATTTACACCTTCAGTAGATACTTATATTGATTTGTTAGTCAGTACAATTTTGTTAGTAATGACAATTTGATTTTTTAAATTCCATAGTTTGGGTATGTTTCTTTGTTGACAACTGGCACTTCGATTTCCAAGAACATTATTTTCCATCATTTTAATTATCTAACTTATTTGAGCAAGGTGTCATTTTTAGTGTTTAGATGAGAAAATTCTTGATCTTTTCTTGACAAACTTTGTCACAACGTTTCCTTGCGTTCTTGCAACTTTTCAATATCCTTTTGAGTGGTGATATTTGGCACATTGCCTACATCTTTTGATGAGGTAGCTTCTGTACTCAATTTCTTTGAAATATTAGATACTCTTATTTTTTATCATGCCAAATCGACAAACATTTCTTTGTCATGTTCGAAAAATACTACCCAACATTTCCATCCTTGTCACACCCCCTATATTGATGTTATGCCATATAGATGCGACTTTAAAATGGGATTTTAAAACATCATTGTTAATTGTAGATTGTTTATTGATATTTTTCGCATTCGCCTAAATTTTGGTTTTTGATTATGCTTGATTCCAGAATTAGTAATTGATTTGCTAATTCAATATGGAATTGTTGATATCACTTGGATTAATGAGTAATAAATATAATAACCTCCCTTTCCTTTAGTGGTTCATTCAAGTTTCAGTAAGGCAGAAGAAAACCCTCTAAACCCTTATAAGAGGATATTCCTTCATTTTTCTTATGAAAATTCAAGTCAAATTGTCCATCAAGAAATTCCATTTTTTTTTATTTCCGTTAAGTCACTGAAATCTTGTGACTTTTAAATGGTTCCCTTCTTTTTATCTATTGGGACTTGTGGATTTAAATTTTAAAAAATGTACCTTTCAATATTGTAGTTTTTTTCGAAGGAAAATCTCTGGGTAAACCGTCGGGCACTTCCCAACAATTTGGAGATGGTACTCGGTGTAACTGTTTACAATGCCTAACCTGGTATAGACATCGAGTGAAGCATGCAACAGAGGCAAACAGCCTGGGGGATCTACCCTGAGACCTCCTACATGAAGCTCAAAGCACTCAACCATTCTAGTTAGCCCACTGAATCCTTTTTAATATTGTATTATAAATATATAATATAACTGTATATATTATACTATATTATACTCATCATATCCAGGAGACATTGACCTCATTGGCTTCATTTTCAGATATTTCTCCTTCGGTTTGTATTGAGTTGTCCAACTCCGACCATGGACATTCTCACTTTGTATCACCGCACTTATGACACTGTTTTATACACTTTATTTTGGCTTTAGCTAGGCCTAGGGCTTAGCCTAGTCGGATATTTACCTAGACTGTACTTTTTGTTTTCTTAACTATATCTTTCTCTTTATATGGGAGCTGCTTTTGCACCTGTACATTGTCCCCACACTGGATGTATCCTTTAGTCCCATTGACCTACTTTTTGTGGTCATTTGTGGGACATTAATAAAATTATCTTATCTTTTACTACTATATAATATTGTTTCTATTTTTTTAAGGAATTCAAATATTCCAGTAAACCTTTTTTTAATCTTTTTTTAAAACTTTTAGCTGTAGTTGAATTATTTTTTAATCCAAACTATCAACACTCCAATGGTGAGATATTTACATTTACGCTTATGCTCACAACTCAAGCAACTTGCAGTTAGATTGATTACCCTTGCACTTTCACTTCTTCAAAGTTATGTATCGCTCCCTTATTTCTATACAAACAATTATGTTATCATTCTGTGCATCTGCTTTGTACTTATCTTTCATACAACTTTAACTTTTCCTTTCATTTGTTTTCTCTGCACTCATCCATGACTGATTCCCCATCCCACAAACATTTGATAAATCTCGCTCAGTCTCTCATGTACAATTTTATTCTGTTCTTTCTTTAAAGCCCTTTTGGAATCAAGAAAACACAGTATAATATGCCTTTTGTTTTCCCAGGGTAAACTGGATACTTCAGGGCTCAAGGCCGATACAACAGTATACTCATTCATAGCTCAATATGTCACTTGAAGGAATTGATCCTGGTTAGGGAGGATAACACTCCTCTCAACTGCCCTGGGATAGACCCAATTGATATATAATATGCCATTTGTGGCTTTTGCTTCCAATTTTTTGTATCATTATGTAATATGTCCCTTTTCTAACTACTTGCTGTTCTATTCTATTCAAGTCTCATTTATTTATTTTGACAACATATGAGGTGTTATAAATATCACTCACTCTTAACTTTTATGTTCTTAATGTGTGTTTTTTAATTTTATTGAAGAATTTATGCATTCGACTTTTATGCTGACATCTCATGTATTTCTGTTTTCCTTCTACCCTTTCAGGCACCTGCGGAAGATGTGAAACTGTTGTATTTGCAATATGCGAAGTTGGAAGAGGACTATGGACTTGCACGACATGCAATGAAAGTTTATGATCGTGCTACAAAGGCAGTTCCCGACCATGAAAAGATGGAGATTTATGACCTTTATATTGCACGTGCAGCAGAAAACTTTGGTGTTCCAAAAACTAGGGAAATATATGAGGTTAATTTTACAACTGGGCTATTTTCTGAGAAACTGTGTTTCTATTGCTAGCCAGGCTAAATTTAATTGAGTTTTAATTTTCATTGATAGGTTGGCAATTTCTAATATTGCGTGTCTTTCTATTGCAGCAAGCCATTGAATCAGGGCTTCCGGATAAATATGTCAAAATAATGAGTATGAATTATGCTGATCTGGAGAGGAAGCTGGGGGAGATTGATAGGGCCCGGGCTATTTATGTTTATGCTTCACAGTTGGCTGATCCTCGTTCTGATCCTGAATTTTGGAATAAATGGCATGAATTTGAAGTGCAGCATGGAAATGAGGATACGTTCAGGGAAATGCTTCGAATTAAACGCAGTGTATCAGCTAGCTACAGCCAGGTTTGTATTCCTCTGTAATACGTCATATGTTTCTATTCTCTTAATAGAAATTTGGAAAGAAATATGATGCACTGCATTTATACCAGTCCATAGAATTTTTAATGGAATGCCTTATCATTTGATAAATATGCTTGAAATTTTAATCACTTTTTTACATGTTATAAGAACTTTATTTGAATTTTAGCCTAGTTGTCTTTTTGCCTCCACCTGTCTGCCATTCCTGTTATAGTTAATAAACATAGTCACTATTATTGTGGTTGATAAAGCTGTTTTTGTTAACTTTGCACGTGCTATCTTGGACAGACACATTTTATACTTCCAGAGTATTTGATGCAAAAGGATCAAGGAAAATTAACTCTTGAGGAGACAGTTGACACACTTAAGCGGGCTGGTGTGCCTGAAGATGAAATGGCTGCACTGGAAAGACAGTTAGCCCCTGCAGCTGCTTCTGGCACAGCTCTGAAAGACGGCATGAGAGCATTGGGATTTGTTAGTGCTGGAGTAGAATCACAGGCAGGGGTGACACGCATTGTGGATGGGGGCCAGAAGATAACTGCTAATCCTGAGGATATTGAATTACAGGAGGAGAGTGATGCAGAGGATGATAATGAGGAAAGGGTTGAAGTTGCACAAAAGGATGTTCCAGCTGCCGTTTATGGAGATTTAGCAAACAAAGCGAACAAAAATGATAAGGATGGTGATGATGTTGCAAAGAAGAGAGAACGAGAGGAACCAATGGGTGCACTAGAGAGAATAAAGAGATTAAGGAAGCAGTGATGTGGGTTAGTTTTTTCTTGATGTAACATAGGATGTGGTTGGATCCATGGAAGAGATCAATACAAGCATTGCCAAAGATGCTTTAGATATGGTTAACAGTGCCGTTTTGGTATGTATCTGACCCCATTGTTTATTCCAAAAGGGGACCTTATTGTTTACTAGGAGATTTTTCTAATTCTAAAGTGGGAGTCCCCATGTCTCAATATTGTGTCTGAATAAGCCAAGGCAGGAATTGAAACCAAATTGATATATTTTATTTCTGCCAGTCAAATTTATCTATTTGAGAAATGTCGATGTTAAGTGCAATATACACATTGAACTGGTTTATTTAATAGGGACACAACATGCCAAATCGAATAATCTGTAATCAGAGCTAAAAATTTACAGGACAGTGCCGGGGAGGGACACGCATGCTTGTTGTGGAGAAAGCACTATTTCCAAGAAAGAAAAGGACTATTCTAATGTCATATATGGTCCTTTGTCATCTTTAAATCAGTTGCATAATTGTCCTTCTCCTTCATAAATTCAAATGTTACTTTCCCTATATCGCAATTCTCTGTCAATAGAAATGAGCAAGCTTCTGTGATTATTTAATTGATATCAGCCTCTTATAGCTTTAGTTTGGTTATTAGGTTCTGGATCTTCTCAGAGTGTTAATCTAGAGAGGCTGGACTTTGATAGTGCTTCTATGATTTATATTAACATTGTTAATGGATAACAGGTTACTTTCTTCACTCATACTGGGTAACACTTTAATATCTGTTCATATACTTGGGCCGTTCCTTTTCTATTTGTAGGATATTCTGGAAGTTCAGTTAACATTATTTGACCTGCATATTGAAGGATGAAGTGAATAAAAATGGTCTATTTAGCTTCTCCAATGGATATGACTAAGTACATAGATTCCCATTAACAGATATGGCACGTATCAAGTACCAATATAAGGATGTCCAACAGAGATGACTGAAGTTATGCTTTCATTTAGAGAGACACTAGCGGGGTAGGTGAGATTAATTCTGAACTTGCTTAGTATCGTTAATTCTAGCAACGCTTTTTTGTCATCTTCAGATAGAAAATATTTGAATGCACCTTCAGGAACATATATGGCTTAGAGACATTAGTGCTTCTCACAAAATGCTTAGGCAGAAAAGCTGCATTGCCATTATTGCATTCATTGATAATTAGTCTACTGCTACACCCTTTGAAGTCTCTTCTGGCTTGGGGATTGGTGTTTTATAATATAACATCAAAGTATGGACAAATTGGCACATACTAAAGTGCTTTTTACTAATGCTAAAGTGGGAGGCCCTATTTCTCAGTGTTGTCTCTGGATTGTTGGAATGTTGTATTGATCACCTTTGTAAATAGTGTGTGTTTGTGAATATATGGCATGTACGTAGACGAGGTGTCATATAGAACATGAATCAATTGGACACGGGGATTCGATCAGTCAGAAGATACTGTTTATATTCAAATGTACTCTTTACGGGGATTTGAATTGTTTCCTGCTTTAGTTATAAGTTTCTATTTTATATTTTTTAACTGCAACTCTAACTCTATTTATACGGTATCAGAGCAGGTGCAGTCCTAATTTTGGAAGTAATCCTGTCTCTGTTGTTTGCCCTTCTTTTTCTCTGCATAAGGAAATATTGGCTATTACAGCATTGCATTTTTAGTTTCGTGATTGATTGGTGATCACGAGGATTCACGCTGGAGGCCTATTGCTGTTCTACACTGCAGATGCATTTCTTGGTCTGTTTCAGCCCTTTTAGGACCTGGTCTGTTGTGGATGCGTTCAACTTTTGCAATCTATTTTTTCTCCATGGCATCATTCGAAGTGTTGCAGAATCGTCAGGCACCTTGCAGTTATGGCAGAATTGTGAAGAGTTTTTATAGTTGTGCAGCAGATTAAACACCTGTCCAGCATTCGATCTGTAAAGGCAGGAAAAAATTCATACTCATGTGATGCTGCTTCATTGATTTAAAGGGACAGCAGAGACTTGACGGCAGTGAATTGTGAACCCTTGCTACGGTTGAGTCAACGCCGGTAGTTTGTGCAGACTATTCAATGCAGTGGCATGCTGCTTGGTGTTCCTTTGGCAGGATGAAGGTCTGCAGTATGGGATGCATTCATATTCACCCCCTTCTGCATTAATCCTGTTCATTGCAATAATTTCGTAGCGACGGTCCATTCTCCACGTCATGGCAGCCCTCTTCGTGGAGGAGCTTTAACAGTCCGCACCTTCTAACCCAGGTTTTATTTGACCTAAGCTTAGGTTAATTAAACTACATTTTATAAAATGTAAAATCCATCTCTTCTTTTGGTTTTGGTTATATGGAGTTATTTGTAGAAAAAGGTGATAGAACAGTTTTGATAAGTGGGCTTAAGTTTTCTTTTTATAAGTGGGCCAAATTTTGGTTTTCATGTGTTTTCTGAAAATAGTGGGACTAGTATTTCAAGCTATAAAGTTTTGAAGCCATGGGCCAATATATGATGGGGTACTAAAATTTTTTGGGCTATATTTGTAAGGAGTGTATCACTGTACTTTTGAGCCGTGTTTTTCTTTTCTCTCATGAGAATGACAGAAAAGAGGGACTAAATTTTGTTTTATACATCTTTTTCTTTTTAAAGGGAGATTAGATGTTTAGCAGTTTTGTCTTAAAAAATAGGGGGACTAATTTTTTAAGGAAGTTAAATAAGGAGCTGTAAGGTTTTGAAGCCACGGCCATTATATGATGGGGTATTAAGATTTTCCCTTTATAAAGGGTGTAGCATTGTACGTTTGAGTTTTATTTTTTATTTTATTTTACGAGAATGAGAGAATAAAATATAATATAAAGAATGTAGCATTGTAATTTTGAGTTATATTTTTTATTTTATTGTATGCGAATGAGATAATAAAATAAAATATAAAGGGTTTAGCATTGTACTCTTGAGTTTTATTTTATTGTATGAGAACAAAATAAAATAGAATATAAAGGATATAGCATTGTACTTTGAGTTTTATTTTTTGTTTTATTGTATGAGAATGAGAGAATAAAATAGAATATAAAAGGTGTAGCATTGGTTTTTTTTTTTAATTGTATGAGAATGAGAGGATAAAATCCAATATAAAGTGTAGCATTATATATATTTTTTATTTTCTTAATGAGAATGGGAGAATAAAATAAAATATAATTTTATTAAAATGTCCTTGAGGCTTACCCATTAGGACATACATCGAAATAAAGAAAGATTTTTTTGGATTATATGCATGTAAGGGGTGTAGCATTGTACTTTTGAGTTTTGCTTTATCTTTTTCCATAAGAATGAGAAATATAATTTTATTGCTTTATTTTTTTCCATAAGAATGAGAAATATAATTTTATTAAAATGTCCTTGAGAGATACCCATTACGACATATATTTCATGAAACATTTATTTATAAATGAAAGAAATAAAGTATGATTTTTTTTGGACTATATGCATGTAAAGGGTGTAGCATTGTACTTTTGAGCTTTGTTTTATTTTTATTTTTCATAAGAATGAGAGAATATAATAGATTTTTTTAAACTTCTTTGAGGTACATTGATTTATGGGATATAACATTTTACAACTCTGCAATATTTATTTTATAACTGAAAGAAGTAAAGAAATTTGTGTAAGAGATAATATCCCAAAAGACAATATGCCATATATGGATATTGGAAAGTATTGCATTACTCATTTGGGTCTAGCTCTCAAAGGTGGGTCATCTACTTTGATTGGGTTGATTTTCAACAACGTTTCTCTATTGCACCCTCTCTACTCTCTTTGTTGTGTTCTTTATGTGGTTTTCTTGGAACATTGCTTTCCTACGAGCTTTTTCTGGTGAGACCTCATTTGTTTATCAATGAGAACCCTTTTTAATGTAGCTATATGATTCACAATGAAGTAATAAATGTTTCTTAGTCTCCATCTCTCTTTTTCCACATACTTTGGCATGCCCCACCCTACCGTTCGTCGGCTTTCTTCCATCATTCTATCTCACATCGAAGTCTATGTGATTTAGTTTTGACTTGTATAAGTGTTCTCTTCTCTCCATGGGGTGCTTAGTTTCAACTATCCACGATTTTGATTTCTCTTACAAGTTGAAGTTGTCTAGGCAATTTGCGGTGTGGGAGTTGAGCTATACTTCATCCATTCACATTATATGTTTATTAGATATGCTTCGGGCTTGGGATCAAACAATAGGGCGAAATTTATCGCCCTTTGGACTCCTTGAAACGGAAAAACAAAAAATGAAAGGAAGTTATAGGTTTTGGGCGATTCAAAGTTGGTAATTCACTAGGCCAAGCAAAAAAATGACGTCCATGACATCAGATTGGGTCCCATCCTGAGAGACATCAAATTGGCTTTTCAATCTTTTGAGTGGTTGTCGTTTCATCATATTTTAAGGGAATTAAATGGCAAGGCAGATGATCTGTCAAAAGAGGCGTTACTCCTTCCCATCAGAGCCTTTGGAGCCTATGAATATATCGATGGGGAGGAATACGAAGCAATGGAATTCTGCTTTTGAAAAAGGCAAAGGTATTGGCATTGTGTTCGTAAAATCTGTGTATTTGTACCTAGAAGGGAAAAGTTTTGTTTAAAGGAATATGTTACAAAATGAAATGAAGAAGGATTGACAGTAAGGCTACCATATGTGGCGTTTTGATCCTTTTTGTACAAACAACTCTAGTGGGCATGGTAAAGGCCACAAATGGGTCTTTTTGGATTGTAACATGTATATTTCATATGAATATAAAAGCTTTTTTTCTAAGGAAAAAAAAGGGGCCATAGCATAGCTATTGACAAGCATACGAAGAGTTGTTGGGATGATTCAAACAAAAGTTACAACTTTTAGAAACTACATAAGAAAGTTTACAATTACTTATGATTGATGTAGTCCAACTATTGATGTAGTTATATTGCTCGTAGAAGATACCCAAAATACAAACAACTTTAAAAACATACAGTCTAATTAAAAACATGTTGGGTAGTAGTTTCCTTCTAGCCTTCCATGGAGTGAAGAGAGATCTACTCGTTCACTTCCATGGCTTCTTTAGACTGGTGTACATTCTCTTCTTCTTTGAGGTCACCTTGGGTTGAATTGATGGAAATTCACTGACTTGAAGTAGTAGATAGTGTTGCATGAAGTTGCAAGTAGTTAGTGCTCCGCGGTGTATCATGACAAGAGACTAATCGTCTCTCGTGGATCCTTGAAATCTGGCGGTGGTGAGTTGACCAATCACCCGCGGGTTTTGGTGTAACGACAACCGTACTTCCAACAATTGGTATAAGAGCTAGAGGTCACGAGTTCGATACACACTCGACTCGCGCTGAGGGGGAGATTGTTGCACGAAATTGCAAGTAGTCAACGCTCCCCGGTGTATCGTGTCAAGGGACTAATCGCCTCTCGTGGATCCTTGAAATCTGGCGGTGGTGAGTTTATCAATCACCTGTGGGTTTTGGTGTAACGATAATCGTACTTCCAACTGATAGGAAATCCTTGTGCAAATTGAGAATCAAATTACATAAATACTACATTCTACTTCGAGCACATCCATTTTTTGCTTTTGTTGAACAAAGAGGTTCATAAAATTTGCATTCTGAGTAGCACAATGTTCAATATTGTGAACACTTATGGAAATTGATCAGAGAGCTATGTTGTTAACTTGGAGTGTTTTTCTTGTGCCACCATAAGATCCTTTGAATTTCCTGGAGATCCCTTGTATCCATATAAGCTAACCCTTTCGCAATTGTTTTAGTAGGTAACAAGACCAAGAGAAGGTAGAAAAAACCAAAGCATGTGGTGTACCCTACATAAATATTCAGAGTATAAATAACAAATATTACTCAGATATATCACATAAAAAAATATAATTGCACGAACAATGAACAATATGAACAAAATATTACGCCTTTATTGATATGGAAAAAATGTTCACTTGTCTCTTTGAGGGGGCAGCCTCCAATAGAGCAGAGTTTATATTGCAAATGATTTCCCAAGACCCCTTTTACAATGCTTCTATATCTTCATATAGCACTTTCTATCCCCTAAGAACATTCTAGAGAATGAACTTTTTAGTAGGTGGAACCTTCTAAAAGTTTTTTTACAATAATTGTCTTCACACTACTACATAGATCTTATATACTAATGATGGCCTCCATACTTAGTAATACATAGTAATTTATTTACTTTGGGGTTTAGGGAGGTTAGGTCCCTAACAAAGCAAGCCAACATAAGACGTATTGACTAGAGTTTTGAATGAGGTTTGGAGGCCATTCACCAGTTAAACCAAACCATAAGTTGCTGGAACGAGAACTAAAAAGGTCGAGGAAGGGTAAGCAAGGAGACTAGACCCAGGGGTAGGGGATAATGTTACCCAACCCCAACCCTTGAAAACTACCACTATAATTCTAAGTCCGAAACCAAAGCCAAGAGAGCAGGGCTTGAAGAAACCTGATAATTACATCTCATAAACCAAACCACTAAAAATTCAGCCAAAGCAACGAGGTAATCTTTACCAGAGCTTAAAGACCATAGAGTTTCCATAGATTCATAAAATAGGAGGTGGAGAGAGCTAGAGAGTGAGCTCCAAAACAACCACAAGAACAATCAAACACTTGAGCAACAAACTCAACCCCATAACCTAGAAAATTGAATAGGCACTGAAACACAATCTCCACATTTTAACTAGACCACATCTCCCAATATCCCACCTTGCATGTAGGAATCTATAATGAGGGAAACAAAACCGAGGACGAGGATTAAAACTTGCACGCCACAAACCAAGACTTGTGTCCTTGCACTTGCAAGTCCTTTCCATGTGCTTATAGACAAGGACAAAGGTTGGTAATCCGTCTAGTTAATAAATGAAGTGTTGTGTCTCTTAAAACGAGTGGATCGAAACATTGAACCTCCCATTTTAAACCAAAGTTCCTTGAGCCAAGGAGGATGATGTATTTGCTAGATGGTTAGTGAGATCATTTGTTCCCTTGGCACATGATAATACGAGACCTTGGGCATGAGTTGGACAACTTTGTTGATTCTAGCAATGATGGAAGCAAGCCTACTATTTTTAGGGATTATATGATGAACCCAAGCTTTGATGATAACTCTAGAGTTTCCAATTATGATCAATGATTCTATTTTAGAGTTGATTGCTTGGAGTAAACCTTGAAGAATCACATAAGCTTCAACTTGATTATTGGATGAGATTCCAAGTCTCCAGGCAAAGGTTATTTCTTTATTTACCTATGGATAAAAAATGACACCCCCCTTGCCTTGGCTCCCACCATCCCTTTTTTTTCCGATTTGTCTGTCATGTAGCATTGTTGTATGTTTTGTTTCATATCGTTCTTATCTATTGGGCAACTTTCTTCCATTAGATTCCAATGAAACCACTTTTTATATTGAATTCCCATGTGTTTTTCCTTCTCTTTAAGACCTCTTGTTCAAGTTTGTTGTGTATCCTTTGGCTGTCCATGTTCACCATTGTTTGTCTTTATAATACCATCTTCCTTATTGCCTCAAGTTCTATAGGAAATACACCCTATTTCTACTAGGATCACCTCATATGGAGTGCTTGCATTCATTTTGAGAAAGGTTGTCATAATGTGTTTTTGCACTTCTTTTATTTGATTATATTTTTGCCCCCCATATCTCACATTTTTATAACAACAATGGTGTTACATGTGTTTTGAAGAGGGATTTTATCAAGCCTCAATTCCAAATATTTGTTGCCCTTCCTTTGTTTTGAAGTAATAAAGTGATCTTCTAGCCACCTTATAGTCTTTTCCTTCTGTATGCTTCCTAGTGTAAATTCTCATTGCATTGATCAAACCTTAGGTATTTGTAGTTTTAAGCAATTTCCAAAAACTCATTTTTTACATTGATTTAGGCTTCATTTGGTTTCTCTTTTAACAAGAATAATACTACCTTAGTCTTGCTTAAGTTCACATCCATCCCTGCACGTGCAAAAAGTTTAAAATACTAATACATGTTCTTATGCGTTGTGTAATGTCCTAGCTATCAAAATTACATCATTAGCATGCAAAGTCCAACATTGACAAGTATTCTTGTAAGATATGCAAAGTTTAATCCTCGACACAGGACTCTACACTTAATGACATTCCTCTCCTTTTAATTGTTGCCAGTGTCAGCGTGGAGTGCCTTTTTCTTTTACCTCTTGAGTTTCTTTACATCTTTGAGTGTACTTGTACTCTCTTTTACATTGCTCTGATTACTCTGATTAGCTTGATCATTTAATTGATAATCATGAACCTAGATTTTATGATTTTAGCATCTTTCAAGGAGTTTCTTTTTCACTCCTCCATTGTACCTTATGATACTAGGTGTACCTTTTTAGTCCCATTGACCTACTTTTGTGGTCATTTGTCAGACATAAATAAAATTATTTTTTATCTCATCTCCATTGATTTTTACTATGAAGCTTTATGTATTTACCCCTCCTTTCCTATCTATGCATTCTTTTAATTTATCTATATAATTCCCAAACAACATGGGGGAGAGGGGGAAACCTTGTGTCAATCCTACATTGATGTGAAGCCTTTTCAACATTTCTCTTTTTGCTATAATTTTAGCAGTAACACGTTCATATACCATATGTACCACTACTCTCCACTCATTTGGAACTCCCATTTTCACAAGCCTTTATCATAATTTTTCTTGCAACGCTGGCCCCTTTTGAAGTGTACAAACAAAATAACACCATAGTGTTAAGCAGATGAATAGATTTGCAAATATACTTAAGAAATAACCCTTAATCTCAAGAACAATAAACCAAACTATTCATCCAATATTCAACACGAGAAATAGACAAAACCTTTGAGGTAGGGTAACACCATATATTAATCCTTATGGAAGGATACCACTCCTCAAACAATCATAACCCTTAATTTCAACAAGAATAAACCAAACCATTCACCCAATATTCAACACAATAAATAAACAAAACCCTTGAGGTAGGGTAACACCATATATTAATCCTTATGGAAGGATAACACTTCTCAAGCAATCATTGTTTGTTACAATAACAATATTTTTCACTATGCTTATTACATAGCTCATCACTTCCTTATATAATACTTTCTAAGAACATTCTAGAGAATGAACTTTCTAGAAAGTCTTCTCACATTTATTATGTTCATATTGATATATTTAACTAACATAGTGGGTTTTATTTAATAATATAGTGAATCTAGTCCACTTTACATTGAATGGCTTCCAGTAATAATACATAACCACATTCCCATTAAGTACGTCCCTACGTACCACATATCACTTCCCCTGGTATACTAAATGTAAGACCTCCACTAATAATACATAACCACATTCTCATTAAGTACCTCTATATGTACCACATATTACCTCCCTTGGTATACTACTCCCTATGTATCGCATGTTACCTCCCTTGGTATACTAAATGTAATATACCAAGGAAGGTAATATGTAGTACAGAGGGAGGTACCTAATGAGAATGTGTAGTATACCAAATGAGGTAATATGTGGTACATAAGGAGGTACTTAATGGGAATGTGGTTATGTATTATTAGTGGAAGTTATTTAATGTAAGGTGGAATAGGTCCACTATATTATTAAATAAGGCTTACTATGGTAGTTAGATATCTCAATAAGAACATAATAAATATGAGAGGACTTTCTAGAAGGTTTATTCTCTAGAATGTTCTTGGATGGTTGGTAGCACTATATAAAGGGGTTCAAGCAATGTAATGAAAGTCAAGAAGAAATATTTTATTTGGAGTGTGTAGCTCATTAGGAGGTTGCCCTATCAAAGAGGAAAGTGAATATGAGAGGATCCCTTCTGTAATAGGATCTATTGTATGGTGTTTGCCTACTCTAAGGTTTTCAGATTATTAACTGGATATTTTTCTATATTGTTTTTTAGATCTATTGTGGTGTTTTTGTATTTAGGTCTTTGGTACATAACAATTGGTATCAAAGCACTTTCTTCGACCACAAAAATGGGCAATATTTTTTATTTTTTTTTTATTTTTTTTTAATATTTGCATATTTTTTCAAGAAGACAAATGAGGGCTCCGACACTCCGGATAAATCATGTAGTTTTCTGTGTGGAATTTGTAGAAAGTAGTTGTAGATTTGAGTTCCTCTCAGAAAAACAATCAATTTAAAAAAAAAATCCTCTGAAATGGAGTCCGGGAAGTGAAGTTATTATCATGTTAAAATCTGCTAATTTTTCAGGATTTTTCCATGGATGACCACATGATTTGTTGATTTCTGTAACATATGGGGTTGAATTTACCCCAAAAATTTACAGATCTGAGTTCCTATTTCGAAAATAGCCCATTAAAAAAAAATCATCTGAATTGGAGCTTCTGAAGTGAAAATATCATTGATTTAAAATCGACCATTTTATATGCTCTTTATGATGGAAACAGGGTTGCAGATCTCATAACTTTTCAGAGGGTGCTCAAATTGCTACCATATAAGTGCCATTGGATAGAAAAATTTAAGAGTTTTCTTGTGGTATATTATATGTGGTGTTTCCAATGGATATTTGACTCCTCGGGGAACTTCAACGATTGTTTGAAGACTTCCAGACAAAATTTTACATGATGAAACAAGTCCTCAAGACAAGTGTTCAACAACTCACACTTGAAAGGCAAGAGAGGTATATTATGTAGATCATTAGGGACAAATACACTCAAGATAGATATACCTGGTATGATTACAAGGATGAATGTGATGATTCATATATGGATAGTTGTCATTTCTAGGATGACAACCACTTTCATATTTTATATGATGAATCTACTCCACTTTATGTAGAGAACAACAATGTAACAAATTAGAAGCCAGTTATGACTGCCAATCTCCAGCTTGCATATTCTACAGTGGTATTGTTCCTTCCAAATTCAGCTTCAACCATTTCCAACTATGTGGCTGGATCTGCATATTTGGATCCACATGACCAATATAGACCTTTGAATCAATTGTCTATTGAGATTCGATATCTTCAGTGTGGACTTCACATGAGCACTTGGATATGGGACCTAGGTTTACAGTTGATCTAGATTATTTTCGACACAAAATGAGAGTGAAGATATAATAAAGAAATGTACATAGACATCTCGAATATTCAATAATATAACATAAATATATCGGAGATGCAACCATAAACACAAATATACAATAATACACAATTTCTATTAATGAGAAAAATGTACAAAACTATAGAAATACAGAGTGAAAGACTTGCTAGAATGGTGAAAGATTATCTCTAAGAAGAGATGTAACAACTACTCACATTCGCAAGAAGATAATTGTTACAATGAGGCTCCAACGACCTTTTTAACATAAAGAAAATCCAAAACCCTAACCCCGGAAGATGCAAAACCAACAGTTTTGTGGACCTCATTTTGGGTAGTTTGTTGTATCAACTTCTCGAGGGCGTAACTTCGACATACGATCTCTGTTTGGGGCACACGATAGCTCGTCGAGAAGGTATCGATAAAGATATTTATTTTGGGGGCTCAATCAAATCCTTCGACTATCACTGAGGTGCTCGATCCCAAAAAATTTTCATTTAGGCCCTTAAAATGGCCCTGAAAGTTTAGAAACCGAAAAACTGTTTTCAACCAGTTGGAATAGGTGGGTGGCCATGGATATCCACCTCGATCAATCCTTCCTCCTTTATAAGCAATGGTATCTATTGCGTTGAGTGCCCGGGGGAGAGGGAAAAACGTTTGTTGAATCTGCATCTTGATGAATTGTTTACCTTGTTGGAGAAGTTGTGTTGTTTAGCTTGTTGAAGGTTGTCATGAACTTGTGGCTGGAAGGGTTGGACCTTTTAACCAGTCTGACTACATGAGATGACTATTTGTAGAAGGAATTTTTGTGCTTTGCTACAATCTTGTCGACCTGCTTCTGTTGGATAGAAGGTGCTTGGACCGAGGTTGCAGGAGTTGTAGTGTCTTTCTATTCACCTTTTGAACAGATTGTGAAGAAGCTAAATTTTGTACTATGAGATACTATCTTGTGACATTGTTTAGGTGGGACAATAGTCAGAACTACCTCTAGTATCCTATAGAGATGATCCCCTAGAGTAATAATGACACTATGGGGTCAAGACTCATAAATAACATGACGCTTCCATATATATGTCTGGCTCAAAAGAACATCACAAACATCCAATGGAGAAACATCACATAATATGTCATACTTCTTGAAGGGTTGGATGTCGTATGACAATTGACACTATTTCCTGACACAGAAGTCTCATCCTTGGTGAAGCCACTCGATGTTGTATGGATGCGGGTGTAGTGTTGTCGACAATCCCAACTGTTTGACAACCTTTGTTGAGATGAGGTTCTTATGGCTTCTGTTATCAACAATAAAATTCAACGGAGTCCCCTTCACCCACATCTGTGAATGAAAAAGGCGCTCCCTATTTTTGGATCTATTGGTTCTTCTGGTTGAATTGTTGCAGTCACAACAATAACAATGGGGTCTACGTTGATTATTTGTCTTCTACCAGTATTTTCTGAATTATATTATGAATAGGGGTTCAACTCATTGTTTTTGATCTCGACCACCAATCAATGTTTTGAGAAACATTCGTCAGTGTTGTGCCAAGGGATTTTGTGGAAATCACACAATTTTCCAGTGTCCTTCGTCTTATCATTACCCTTCTTTTCCTGTGGCTTGGATTAGTTTTTTGAAGGCTGGTTATTAGAGTCGTTTTTACCATACTTTGGTTGTTGTGGACTTGCAGACCCAAATTCCCGCTTGTTTTGGTGCTTAAATTTCTGTTCTATTTTAACAACATATCGATAAGCAACACTCAGTGATGAGATATCCAGAAAATCCATTTCAGTTTGGATGTATCTGTGTAGAGCCCCACGATATTTCAGAACCAAATGTCGCTCTGAGTCTTTGATACCCAAATTGGTGTGCAAGGTATGGAAGGTATTGGTCAGCTCCAACATT
>ML793861.1:876644-892259 GCA_009831015.1 Picea engelmannii | reverse complement strand
TAGGGTTCTCATACCCTCGACTCTTATTTATACTAAAAAGAAGCATCTAGAGGAAGATCCTTCTAGAAGCGGAAGCTTCTATTAGGTCTTCTTACATCCGCCTTATTCTATTTTATTGAAAGGTCTTATTAATATTGACCTTTCTTACATCCAAATACATTGATCAACCTATGTGCGGGTTAGGACCTTAACAAAATCCCGTCACCATCTCCCTCAGAACTCTCAAGGCCCCATGGTGCAAATGTGCCATCCTCCTGTGCCATATCTCACATAGGTCACTGCTGCTGGTGGTAGAATGAATCAATGCTCGCACTGGATGGAACAAGAACTTGTACAGCCTCTCGTGTCTAGTACCAATCACTTTGGTTGAAGTGATGCTAGACCCTCTAGGGAAAAGAAGCACCTGCCCATCACATAACAAGACCTCATAGCCCTTCTCCTCAATATTAGAAACTGACACTAAGATCTTCTTCAAGCCCAGAACATAAAGAACCTCTGTCAAAGTCATGGGAGGCAAAGACTCCCTCCGAAATGATACGGTCCCACAACCAACCACCTTGACCTCCCGGTCATCTCTAAGCACTACCTTTGCATCTCCACACTAAGTAAGATCTGTCAAGTGCTCACGAACTTCTGTCATATGGCGAGAGGCACCATTGTCAATATACCAAGTATTGGGAGTAGTGGTCCTCGAGGAAAGACACACAATCAAGGAAAATTCCTTGTCAAACTTGGTGGAAAACTCTTCCACCTCTGCTGAAGCTGTTGTTTGTTTCTTCTTCTTGTTTGGACATTGTCCTGCATAGTGCCCAAACTTTTGGCAAACAAACCACTTGACTTTGCTCATGTCTTTCTTCCCTTCACCCTTGGACTTCTGTCCTCCCTTTGGACCCTTCTTGAACTTCTTCTTGCTAGTGGTAGCAAGAGCCACATTCTCCTCCTCATGACTAGTAGATGAGCTGCCATGTACATAACCTCTCCGGGTCTCCTCCTGTACAAATTCATCCCAAAGACGTTCCCAACCAGGAAGCTTCTCCCTAGCAACAATGCCCTACACAAAAACAACCCATTGTTTGGAAACACCATTCAATGCTGTTCTCACAAGATCACTATCAGCTATGGCTTCCCCCACAGCTCCAAGCTCATCCCTTACCTATGTCAATCTAGTAAGGTACGTGACCACATTTTCAGCCTTGTTCATTTTTATGCTCTTTAGTTTTTCCCTCAAAACCATTTTCTGGTTCTCATTTGTACTCTGGTACAATTTAGTCAAAGACTCCCACATCTCATAGGCATGTGTCTTCCCCGTCAAGTGAGGAATCAAATGATCCTTGATGGCATCAAGAATAAATCTCTTAGCCTTGATACTCTTCTTAGTATAGGTTGCAAGAAGAGTAGCATCAATAGGTACCACAATAGGATGAGTAGTGGTATTCTCCACAATGTCCCACAACTCGTTCTCTTGCAAAAGAAAGATCATCCTCTCCTTCCAAGCACCAAAATTTGCTGCCCCATCAAGTCTGTCCTAAACTCTTAGACCAATATCCATGACCCTTTTTCTGCTGAAAATCACAAATTCAAAAAAAAAAATTCCCTGTGAAGTGACTGTTGTCCCAACTTTCTGTCTGCTGAAATATCTACCTCCCTTCAACTCAGCTCTGATACCATGTTAAAATTTCAGACCCCAACCCAGTTTCAGTGTCGCTGATTTTTCTGCCAAAGTTAAATGTCCAAACCCAATTTCAGCACAGTTTCAGCATATAAAAACTTAGCAGAAAATAAACTTCAGAACTGAAACATGAGGATTCTTAACATCATTTTAAACGCAGAAATAAAATATCAGCAGTATGAAAAACTCAGAAAATTTAGACACAAGAATTTTCGGTCTAACTTTGACCCTGGAAAAACCCACAAGGGGAAAACCAGTGAGAGAGGGGTTTTATTATTATTGAGCTTCTGAGAAATTTCTTTTACAGCAGTCTAATCTTCAGGAAAAATACAAACTTATCTCAGAAAATTTATGCTCGTCTTCTTTAGAAAAATTCCAAAATGCAGCTCCTCGAAATCTGTACAACTGTACGACTGCTACAAAAATAAATGTTGTACGAAACTCCTCAAAAATCGTACCTCTTTTCTATGTTTGTTGTACCCTCTTTTCTGTGCATTAAATTCCCCTCGAAAATTGTGCCATGCCTTGAAATGCGTGCTGTACCTTGTTGTACGAACTGTTGTATGGATTGTCAAATCCATACTGTACGGCCTGCACAAAACTGTTGTTTCCTTTTCTCAAAATCTATGCACAGAAATTTGTTGTACGACCCTCAAGAAATTTGTACAGTACGACCCTCACACTCAACAATACTCTCCTCGATTTTTGTGCTACTCGACTGTCTTGGGAATCATGCCCTTACTCTACAAATGTTGTCTTCTCAAGCTTGACCTCTCTCTCTCTTGCTCTCTCAACAAGAAAAATGGATGAACTACTCAAGAATGGGTGCGCCCTCTTGCCCTAGTCGACCTCATGAGGGAAGGTGAGGGGTTTTCTAATCTAACGGTTGAGATTATATTAGATGGGTGGCTGAGATTTTATGTCTCTTCACTCACCCTCACTTTAGTCATAAAGTTATCTTTTAATTTGCATCTCACAAATTAATTTGACTAGGACCCACATTAGGCACTTTCTCCCCCTCAAGCGCCTAGGGAAGAGAAACACTTGCCTTGGTACTTTATTTAATTAAAAATTTAACAAAAAAGACTCCGACAATCAAGTAAAATTGAAATTTATAATCTGGATCAGCTTGCCACAACCTGTTTCCATTTTGACTCTGCAAGATATCCTTTATCAACAATGAAACTTAATTAAAAAATATACAAGAATACACAGACTATCAAGAATGGATAAATACCTCTAAAACAAGCGTCTGAAAAGTTTGGTCCAGTTTTGAACCTTGCTGTCTACAATAAGACCCTGCTGTCAAAAAGAGAACTAGGCTTTGAATAAACTCAAAAATGAATGAAAACTAAAACTATCTCATGCAACCAAAGAACAAACCTTAGTCTTGCTTTCTCCATCTATTCTCCCCTTGTCTCTTCTTCTCATTCAACTTTTATTCTTTCCAAATAAGTTGAAGTAGTTCAACTACTTTCTTTAGTTAAGCTAGTTTGACTTAACTAATTAGTTTAGGAGAAATAAATACTAATAATATAGTTAAGGGTCTTTAATTAATAATAACTAGGTAGGTGAGACCTCTTGTGACTCCTGTCATTTCTTGTTTTCAAATAATAAAATATAAGACAACAATGATAATCATTTTAATCAAATTCCACCCTTGTAGCTCCCTTAAATATTTTCCAAACTGGATATTTAACTATCATAAATAATTTATATCATATCCAAATATATATATAAATATCCATATCATCCACATTATCCACAAAATACCAAAACAATGCTTGCTTTCCAAACATTATGAAAACCACTAGCACTGTCTTCATCAACTCAAATCATAAAAACACATAATCTAAAAACCATACTTTCCACTATGGGAGGCAATTTTCCTTTTTTCACTGTTGTCTCCCTTTGATTTCCTGGAAATAGCCCGTGGTTGGTTAGACCCTTGGGGATGTATCTTGCTGATCACATGCGAACAATCGTCCTTCAAATGCATTTGTGAAGACACAAATTTTGAGGAATCATAGGAGGGAGAAGAAGGGGAGGGAGCTAATTTTCCTTTATCTTGCATAGGTTGAGGAATATCAGTTTTTAGTCTCTTACTAACAAGTGAAGATTGAACAGGAGAATCGACACGAGAAATCTAGACATTGGGATTGCTAGGTGGTGGCAAAGGAAATGACATAGTGGTCCAACCACGATGGTGAGAGAGAGGTGGGTTGATGATCATTTGTGGGGACTTTCGGCTACAAGGACAAATGTGGAGAAATGAGAATGCCAGGGATGTTCTGAGGAGGCTGGAAATAAATTCTTTCTGGTCAAGGGTACACTATTCCATGACCAATCCAGTTAAAGAACCCAACTTGGAACAACTGGTTCAATTCTTGGGGATCAACATAAAAATGGATGTAAAATCTAGGCCTTCTAGGACCTTGATTGCAATTTCCCATGCCTCTGTTATTTCTGCCATTGCCGCCCCGACTGAAAAAGCTCATCCTGTAGTAGCAATTCGTCAGTAATAAACCTCTTAATAAACCATACATGACACTCTACTTCATGAATAAAAAATTGGCTCGATAATTGACACGAGATACATGCAAATCCATACATAACAAACCATTCATTAACTGCCAAGTGAACATGGGGTGATAGGGTTCATGGGAAATATGGAGGGAGTGTAATTAGTGAAAAGTGATATAATGATAGGGGATTAATACATGAATATTGTTCAACATTTAATCAAACAATTTACTGTGTAATAAAGTATCAAAATATCAGTCACCAACCCTTGTTGTGTTATTCATTTGTCACTTTCACACAAACTTTTCCTTTTAAATTTATTTCACAGAACATGGATGCAATAAGTGAAATTGGGATTATGAGGGGAATGTAATGAGTGAAAAATGATAGAATGATAGGGAATTGTTATGGATATTGTTCAATTGAAAATAAATAAAAACATGCAATCAAAACATATCTCTGTACAAACCTTCAATGTTTAACAATGTTCACTTTTTCAAAACAATAATTTAAACTGTTACTTTCATTGACAAATTGCTTGTTGGCTTCCAAATTACTTTACACAATAATCTATATGCCCAGATTTATTTATTCACAATAACCATTGTATCCACATTATCATTATATGACAGTCATAATGAACAACATTGCAATCACTAAAAGAAACATAATATCCTTTGAGCCACGACCATTAACTCCAATATTTAATCTTTAAAACCAACATGGACACACACAATATTGACAATCAACTCATATCCACCATACATTTAACCACTGCAATCAATTTGGACGTTATAACTCTTATTCGGGCTTCAAACACTTCACACACATGTGTCCCTTTTATACAATCAATCATAACGATTGAACCAAATAACATTCAATACTTTGATCCCAAGCTTCAAATAGATAAGTGGGTACAGATTTCTCCCAGAATTACTAAACAAGGAACCCAACAAAATCGTGCCCAAATAACCAAGCACGCACAGTGCTCCCATCAACCATCGAACTAGAGTAAAACAATATCAATATAATATTTAGGGTTTAAGACAACAAGTGGAAGGTAGGAACATGTGGTTTGACCAGAGAGCTTGGTATTCCAATAACACAGTCAAATCATGCCCTATCACAATTTACCACATAACCATAACATGTAACAATGATCTCGGCTGTAAGGGCTTCCAAAACAATAGACAACCATTTCCAACAAGAAACAAAATGAAGCCATTCCCTTTAATCAATACTGTAAAATAAGGACCAAGCACAAACCTGTTCCCGACCAAAAAACATGCATAATGCTTCCATAAAATTTTGGGTGGTGTTAAATTCATACCATATAATGTTTACCAGACAATGGTGAGGTCTTAGAAAGCAACTAACAACTCAGGGTTTTTCCAAGACAAGGTACAAAATACTTTAATCTTTCATCAACTCTCATTAAAACCCACAGGGTCGAAATAATGTGTGTACACTAGCCACATAGACGAACATGGCGTGAGAAAACATAATCATATGAACCTGTATTGTCAATCCATAGGTAGGGTACTCGTAAAGCTCAGAGCTATGGCAAACCATGATAATCAATTTTAATAGAGAGGCCAGACCCAAAACCCAAGTCATGACCAAGCTGGCTCCATTGCAATTTCTATTCAACAATTCCATGCAAGGATTACACACAACAAGAAGAGCACGACCATTTAAAAAAAAAGTGCCAATAGTCCAGGATAACCACCATAAGAAACCAAGGACGCAAACACCAATACATAGTTCAAAAAAACATCGTAACAACTTAAGAATCACACAGACCACGAGCAACCCGAGCCAAAAATAGATTCAAAGGGAAGAGTAACTATCATGGATGGAAGAGTAAGAAAACCCATACCTGAAAAATATTGTGCGAGGAAAAAAAAACAAGACTGTATACATCCTTCACGGCCGAGCAAGACAGAGCAACAACAACAACCAGAGCAAAAACAAAATGCAAGAATGACTAGGGTGACGAGCTCTAGGGGAGTTTGAGTGATGTGAAGTAAATGCACGTCGCTGAATCTACCTTCCAACTTCATTCAATTCAAAGTATGACCCAAGCCAATTCACCATAGCACTACACCATTAATCAACCAAATATCGATTGCCATATCACTTTTGCAAAGTGTGTCAACCCTTGGTAATGTCAAACTTCTTTAAAATAAAAATGTGCTAGGAACATAACCCAATGTGCAACCATTTATGAAACTTAAACAAGGTGCATAACCATAGTAGCAAGGGTCAAGAACACCCATCCTTTGTCATAATAATACACAACATTAGAACTTTAATATAGTTCTTTTATCCAAAAAGGAAACATTACTATCTTCTATCAGAGATCATTTAAACCATTTAATGCCATGTTTAATATAATATCAAAATCAAAATTGGATAACAATTCTCTCATCCACAGGGAAGCCTTAACATATTCCGTGAGAGCTCATCAAATATATTTAGTGCCATGTTTTAATCATCCAACCAACACATATCACTATAACATTTTAAACCATGATCTGAAACAAATGAATTGTAGAAAACTGTGCCGGTACCATCACATAAGCAAACAAAATATAAGCGATGCTTATCCACCATAGTGTCATAAGTCTAATAAGGGGGTCCCACCTACTAGTTTATTATTAATATAGTTAAATAATAAAGCTTGGCAATAATTTGCGAGCATAGTATTCATTGTCGCCCTTTTAAGCATCAACAAACTGGTGAATCCATAGGGAAATCTGTTTCCAACAGATTAAGAACTCAGAATGTTCAGTTTCACAGAGCAGGTGAATTGTAGATCAAAGAATTATTTACCAGAATGATTATGCAACAGGGGGAGTGAGGCGGTTTAAGGGAAAAAAATGATCCGGGACTTTGGGAATAACTCATGGAAAGTGTTACGTATGAGGGGTTTATTCCTGTATGCATAACATTCAATTGACCATAGTGAAATCGTTTATTGTTTAAAGGAGAAAAAATTATGGTGTTCTCTTTTTGAATCTCAAGGTGGAGGGAAGAAAAGGAAAGCAAAAAGTAGGGATGAAAAACCAATTATCTATCTAACAACAATACTAGAAGTAGAGAACAATTGCAGTGACGTCTTCAAGGGGGACATCATGACAACTGTGTAACCTGCTTTTTATTGATTAACAATGGTTACAAAATAACATCATTGTGGCAAAACTGATCCAGAGCTTATTTTTGAAAAGAAAAGAAATTAATAATAGAAAAACAACATAAATGAAACAATAGAAAAATAAAAACAACAAAGAAAAATCAAAGCAGTGAAACATAAAATTATAATACAGAAGTGACTTTCAGGCAACGTTTAACCTTCAAATTGGTTCCACATAGTGTTTCAAGTGGGAACCGTTGGTACTATAGGAAAATAATCGCTCTTCCAAGTCTTTTAGAAGATAAGAATTTGCTCCCAGGACAACAACGATTTTAAAATGACCTAGCCATAATTTTTGAAACTTCGAATGTCTTCCTCTATTAGCATGAGTTGAATCCCAAAGCAAGACTTTCTCATTTACTTTAAATCTGACAACTTTTGTGTTTTTATTGAAATATTTATTTACGGTTTGTTGTCTTCTCTTTATGTTCTCTAATGCAAACATCCTTTGTTCCTCTAAAGCTAACAATGCATTTATCTTCTGGGAGACATTAGAAGAATTTAGTTCTTCAATCTGTAGCATTAGCCATAGAGAAGAAAGTTCCATCTCGATAGGAAAAATAGATTTTTGACCATAAACAAGTTGAAAAGGAGTGCGACATGTGATTACCTTGGTAGTAGTGAGATCTTCCCAAAGGGCGTAAGTGAGGAGGGTGTGCCATTGACGAGGCTTATCTTTAATGAGCCTCTTGATGATCCTAACCAGATTTTTATTGGTAGACTCGACTTTCCCATTTCTTTGAGGGTAATAAGCTAATGAGGTAAAATGTTTGACTCCTAGCTTAGCTAGAAACTGAGTCAGCTTAGCAGAAATGAAAGTGGGACTCTTGTCTGTAATAATTTCTAAAGGAATGCCAAATCTGAAGAAAATATTAGTTTCAAGGAAAGAAATAACTTGTTCATCCTGTGAGTGTTTAAGTGGGACAACTTCAGTCCATTTCGTAAAATAATCTATGGCTGTCAAGATAAAAACATGCCCTGCTAAAGATGGAGGATTAATAGGACTGATAAAGTCCAGACCCCATTTTGAAAAAGGAAAATTGGGGAGGATAGGTTGCAGAGGCATGGCAGAAAGACGTTCTTTCCGAGTGAATTTTTGGCACTTGTCACAAGATCTTGAAAAGTTATAAGAATCTCGAAAAATTGAAGGCCAATAATACCCTTTTCTGATGATTTTAAAAGCAATAGTTTTAGCATAAAAGTGGCCACCCACGTGAATAACAAAGTCTGAAGATCCATGGGTTTCCTGTAACAGTTTTTGTGCTTCCTCATTATTCACACACCGAAGTAATATACCATAGACATATCTCCTCAATAAGAAGTCTCCTAAAATAACATATCTGGAAGATTCAATATGAAGCCTTCTACTTTGACGAGTATCTAAACTATCTGGACATTTATGATTTTGCAAGTAATACACCAGATTTTTATACCGGGGATGTTCGACTATAGGAAGGGTTTGACTATCAATGTAAAATAGTGCTGAAAGAGGATTATCTTGTTCATCAATTTCTTCACTTGCTTTAACATGTTGAGCCAAGTGAAGGGTTAAGTATCGTCCCATAATTGTTTTCGAAGTCATGATGGTTAAATCATGCTCCTGGATCTTGGAAAGCCAATGTGAAAGCTTCCCTGAAAGATAAGTCCGTGATAACAAAAACTTGACAGCAGGCAAAGGGACTTTTACCAGTGTGTGCTTGCCTAGGATAAAGTGGAGAAATTTCTCCACAGATTTAACAAGAGCGAAAACATGTTTTTCGATATAAGAATACTTGAATTCATCATCTGATAAGCTTTGAATCATGTAAGCTACTGGTTTTGCATTATTCTGGTCATCACATTATACGATAATAGAAGAAACTGCTTCCTTCGTGACATTAGTATATATAATAAAATATTTTTCAAAGTTTGGCTTTGCCAAAACCGGTGCGGAACAGATTGCCTTCTTAATCCTTACGAAAGAATTCTCGACATCTTCAGTCCAAGAAAAGGAGCGATCTTTCTTGAGACTATTGTGAATTGGTTTGACCATTACAACAAAATCAAGAACAATTCTATGGACAAAGTTGATAATGCCCATAAAGGCTTGAACCTCCTTTTTGGAAGTGGGGGCAGAAAGGTTCAGAATAGCAAGGATCCTTTCGAGATCTATGCTTATTCCCGAATCAGAAACAATATGTCCAAGGAGCTTGCCCTTGGTAACACCGAAGATAGACTTAGAGGGATTTAAAGAAATGTCGAACTTTCTGCATCGTATGAGAACTTTTCTAAGATGACCAAAATGATCCAATCATTTATTTGACTATACAGTCAAGTCATCAAGATAAATCTGAATAATATTATTGATTAGAATGTCAAAAGCTATCTTCATAACTCTTTGGAAGGTGGCACCTGCGTTAGATAAACCAAAAGGCATGCATTCATAAGAAAATGTGCCCCAACGTGTAGTGAAAGTGGTTTTGTATTTATCAGTCTTTTTTACATTGATCTGATTATAACCCAATAAACCATCAAGTAAGGACATCATTTGTGACCCTGCAGCTTGCTGCAAAATCATTTCCATATTAGGGAGAGGAAAATGGTATTTTACACTCGCTCTATTTAATGCGCAGAAATCAACGCACAGTCGGATCTGAAAAGTTGTTTTCCGAACGGGAACCAAATTGGAAACCCACTCAGAATACTTAATAGGAAAAATTATCCCATCTTTGAAGATTTTTTCCAACTCCTTCCTAATAGTAGCTTCAAGTGCGGGGTTAATGGGTCTTTGTTTTTGCCTAGACGATTTTATACCTTCCTTGATAGGAATGACATGTTGTATAAGAGTAGGATGAAAACCATGAAGATCCTCATACGACTAAGCAAAAACATATTGAAATTCATGAAGTAACTCAACGAATTTCAACTTTTCTTCATCAGTACATTGGGCACCTCTCTTAACATTCTTTGGGGAATCGGGTGTTCCAATGTTCTAGGAAATGGTTTCACCCACTTTCCTTTTTGACTCCTCTTCTTTATGTGTTTCTCTGTTGCCTACGTCACTCGGTGAAAATGAACTTTCTAGAGGAGTCAACCCTTCATAATTTTGTTGTTTTCTATGGATATAATCTCCTTGGGATTATATGGCTCATTTTCTATGAAAGCACATATGCCTTCATCACTAGGGAAGACTTGCCATGAATCTACATTGTCAGGGATATGAGGACGATATAAATATTGAAAATTACAATCAGGTATTTGTGGAAGAAGTTACTGAGTAGGAGACGTTGCAAAAACAACTAACCTGCCAGCCATTGAATTCAGTTCCCTTTTAACATGAGTGATGTTAAAAGATAATAAATTTGAGATAAGCATCCAAACAGCTTGGGTGTAGCATTTCATCAAATTGTTGCTAGGAGAATATATTTTACGTACAAGGTTCACAACAAGTTCAGAGTCCCTAAAAACTCTAAGGTGTCCACAACCTAAATTATAAGCATTTTCAATGCCTAACAATAATGCTTTAAATTCAATGACGTTGTTCGTGCAAGCAAATTCTAACCTATAGGAAAATTTTTGAATTTTACCTATAGGTGAGTGTAAAATAATGCCAGCTCCATTACCTTTGTTGGAGCATGAGCCATCAAAGTGCATGTGCCACATAGCATCCTCCAGATCAATTTGTTCCAGTGTAGTGTTATCCTCATTCGCAAAGATGGAGTACACTCCTAAATCCTCCTCGACATAGTTTACATTAGGCTGTGGAATGCTTTCTATGTACAATGAGATTATTTCTTCCCTTAGGACTATGATATTCTTTCCATTCCAAGGAACGGATAAGTGTGTCCTATCAAGTGAAAGGTATCCACCTGTCAAGGCTTGCCAGTCTCTTCCTAAGATGATAGAACAATTACTTACTGGAATTTCAATTACATGGATATTTTATTAAGGGTTGTCCTGATTTCAGGATGTGTGCACAGAACCAAAGTCACGTCTTTGATTTCTCCTATAGTCAACCGTTGTAAACTGTTATATGAGAGCATGCTTCTAGAATTTTCATTAGTACAAGATAATCCTATCTCTTCCATAATAATTTTCGATATTATGCTTGGGCCTTAACCACCGTCAATTAGGAAACAATGGGCTATTTTGTCCATAATTTTTACAGAAATAAAAAATGGAGGGTTTTTTAGAGGGTTTCTAAAACTATTTACACCTACTTTATTTACAGTAGAATCCTCTTCTTTTGCCTCTTTAGAGAGATTGGCTATGGTTGAATATTTTCCTTCCATGAAATTTTTTAGATGCTTTTGTTGCTCAGGGATGACAACCATGTCCAGAAGAGTATCATTGGCCTTGATATTAGCCAATTGGTTGAGAATTTTATATTTGGAAGAGGGAAGAGGGGAGGGGAATCCTTGACTGTTAGGAGTTTTGGTAGCTTGCACAATAGCAACTAGCGAAGATGAGCTTTGTATAGAAGAAGAATGAGGGGAATCATATTTTCCTTTTGAAGCATAAGATTTATTTCTAGTGTTTACGGTCATGACATCTTCTAGTTCTAACCAATCTAGAAAAACAATTGTGGTCTCAGATTTTTTGCCAAAGATCTTATTTATGACACTCTTCTTCACCTCACAAGTACTTTCCTCGTGATTTTCCTCGCAAAAGTTACACCAACTATGAGACATGATGGCTTTGGGCAGAAAGTTGTTTTCATTGGTATTCATAAAAGGTGGTGAAGAAGAAGATGATGCCCCAGGAGTAAGTGAAGGGACATTTCCCTTTTGATTGTATGCTATCATCCGATTATTCATATCCTGTACAAGTTGTAGGAGGGCAGACATGTCTATTTGTTTAATAGAGTCTCCCTTGGGAAGACTTGTTCTTTCCAACTGTTCTTCATACTCTAGACAAGTATGAAGAGTGGAACCAAGATTGTCAATAACATTTTCTTCAAGCCTATGCCAATAACGGGAAGGTAGAGCATTATAGTAATGTATAAAAACAACTTGGTTCTAGGGGCGAATAAGTTCAGGAATTTGATTATACAACTTGGTGAAACAAAGGTTGAAAGACTTAATAGTCTCATCGTCCTTGTACACAATGTTATTGTATTCCTATAATTGTTCGGTTGGGATTTTAGGCTACCCATAAGTAGATTTGAACTAGTAAACTAACTCTTCCCAAGTGGAAAGAATCTTGGGAGGGAGATCAAATCAATCTGTCATTGCTTTCCCTTTGAGGGAGTTGACAAATGAGGGCATGCAAGTATCATTTTCATTAGCTCCTATATTGTGACATACATTAGAGAATGTCACCAAGTGTTCGTTTATAGTGACTTTGTTATTTCCTAAAAACCTAGGAAAATGTTCTTTAAATTTTGGTAGCGGACGAGTGGAAGGTGCTAGGTTCAAGGGAGAGGATACATGCCACGAGGTAGTAGTAGCATCCTCCTCGAATTGAAAGATCCCATACTTCTTTATGACCTTAGCAGGGTTAGTAGTTGATTGGAAAGGAATCTGATGGCTATACAAGCTACCAATCACTGATGAGGCCAAAGGTTGAGAAGATGAGGCACCTCCAGTGCCACTAGAGCCACCCACAGATGCCATTTTGTAAATGATTGGTGAGGGTGAGGAAGATGAACTAGCTGAATCAGACAAATTTTTCCATAGAGTACCTTGTTGGGTTGACAAAATAACATTCCTTCTTCCTATTTTAGCGATAGGAGTGATTTCAGGAGACAATCCTCTTCTTCTCCTAGAGATGCGAGGATTTGCGGACATAAAAAGAAGAAATCACACTTTAGGAAAAAGAGAGCTACAACTGATTCCTAGGATTCCTTTGCTTGGCCTTCCAACATTCTCAAACACTGATGTATTATTCAATTACTTCCCACGAGCATTCAAGCTCAACCTGGGTATTAGCGGTTTCTAAGATGGTATCGAATAAAGTTAAGGCAATGCTGGTTTGGTCCTTAATACCGTGCTCAATATTGGGCTTCCTTGTAACATGTACTGTCACAAGGAAAAGAAAACACTCAAAGAATAAAAAACAAAAGCAAAAATACTCAATGATAATCACAAATACAATCAACCAGAGAGATATGGAAGATCTCCCCAGTATGGTCGCCAAATAAATGTTGAGGAAAAGGTATGAATTACCTTACTCAATCATTTTCGAATCTTGCCTGGCTAGGACAAGATAGCCGGGAATGTCACCCTGGGTTTTATAGCCTTAAAAATATTCTCCCAATCCACAAGTATTAATTACTAGGATTGAGGCGGATTTATTAATGAAAAGAGTGTTGCAATATAAAATAAAATTAATATAAGTTTCTGTAATATACACTGATTTTACAATAAAGGAAATATGGAGCTCAAAAATAAAAAAGTAACCAAGTCATAAATACACATATATGAGACATAATAGAAATGTAATTTTATTTCATTCTGAGATATCAAAAGTGCTTTCTCTTTACAAAACCCCTGCGAAGGCATGGACCAAAGTCTGATTTATAGATCCCCGATGAACACCATACAAAAAAATTTCTGACAATCAAGTAAAACTGAAATTTATAATCTGGATAAACTTGCCACAACCTACTACCATTTTGACTCTGCAAGATATCCTTTATCAACCATGAAACTTAATTCACAAACATACAATAATACATAGACTATCAAGGATGGATCAACACCTCTAAAACACGCGTCTAAAAAGTTTGGTTCAGTCTTGAACCTTGTTATCTACAATAAGACCTTGCTTCCAAAAAGAAAATTAGGCTTTGAATAAACTCATAAATGAATGAAAATTGAACTTATCTCATGCAACCAAAGAAAAAACCTTAGTATTTATTTCTACCTCTATTCTCCCCTTGTCTCTTCTTCTCATTCAACTTTTATTCTTTCCAAATAAGTTGAAGTAGTTCAACTACTTTATTTAGTTAAGTTAGTTTGACTTAACTAATTAGTTTAGGAGAAATAAATAATAATAATAATATAGTTAAGGGTCTTTAATTAATAATAACTAGGTAGGTGGTACCACTTGTGATTCCCGTCATTTCTTTTTTTCAAATCATAAAATATAAGACACAAAAGATAATCATTTTAACCATATGTCACCCTTGTAGCTTCCTTAAATATCTTCCAAATTGGATATTTAACTATCATAAATAATTTATATCATATCCAAAAATATATATAAATATCCACATCATCCACGTTATCCACAAAATACCAAAACAGAGCTTGTTGTCCAAACATTATGAAAACCACTAGCATTGTCTTCATCAACTCAAATCATAAAAACACATAATCTAAAAACCATACTTGCCAATCTGGGAGGCAATTTTCCTTTTTTCACTGCTATCTCCCTTTGATTTCCCGAAAATAGCCCATGGTTAGTTAGACCCTTGGGGATGTATCTCATTGATCACATGGGAACCGTCATCCTTTAAATGCATGCAGGAAGACACAGATTTGGAGGAATCATCAGAGGGAGAAGAAGGGGAGGTAGTTGTTTTTCCTTTATCTTGCACAGGTTGGGGGAATATCAATTTTTAGTCTCTTACTAGCATGTGAAGATTGAACAAGAAAATTATCACATGAAATTTGGACATTGGGGTTTCCAGGTGGTGGAAAAGGCAATGACATAGTGGGCCAACCATGATGGTGAGAGACAAGTGGGTTGACGATCTCTTTCCATCCATCATTTGTGGGGACTTTCAACTGCAAGGACACATGTGGAGGAACGTGAATGCCAATGATGTTTTGAGAAGGTTGGAAATGAGATATTTCTGGTCGAGGGTGCACTATTCCATGACCAATCCAGTTAAAGAACCCAAATTGGAACAACTGGTTCAATTCTTGGGGATCAACATCAAAATGGATGTAAAATCTAGGCCTTCTAGGACCTCGGTTCCAATTTCTCCTGCCTCTATTATTTCTTGTTAGATTATTGAGAGGGGGGGTGAATCAATAATAAAGAAATTTAATCCTTTTTCACCATAAAATGAAAGTGTTATATCAATGTAACACTATCATCCAATATTTGCAGAGTAAATAAACAATGAACAAATGAGCAATCACACACATACATAGTACACCAGTGTTTTACATGGAAACCCAAAGCGGGAGAAAACCACATAATGCTTTTTCTTATATGTCTTGAAGAATTACATTCATTGGAAGCACCAACTTCCTTTGTTTTCCAGCTGCAACTGGAAGGAGGCTCCAACCCCCTA